>JASDQU010439506.1:68966-81802 GCA_032191745.1 Picea mariana
AATTAATTAAAGTGATTTAATTAATTAATTAAATATTAATAAAATGAAAGTCACTTTGGAGGGACAAGGTGAGCCAAAAAGTATAAAAGGAAGGCAAGGGCCTCTACTCTATTCATTCATGTATGACTATCATTTGATATATGGCTTCTAGCTAGTGAGCCCAACATTGGGGGTTTTGAGGGTTTTGACTTAGCAAACCCTAGAGGACGATTCGGTGGTGAAATATTCCACCTAGCTTGTCCCAAGCTTGGTCTCAGAGATGCAATACTCGCCCACACCATTCTAGTCAGATCTACATCAGTGCAGGAGGGTTCTACACTAGCCACAGGCACAAGAAGAGAAGGGGGACGTCCCAACTAGGGTTTTCGGCAAGGGGGGTGCACCATTCTTGGAGAGAGATTCATTCTAGCTGAGGAGAAGTGGATTTGGGAATTCCAGGTACTAGGTTTTCCTTGTAGGTGTCTTGGAATCATTCTTGGTGGGTTTCCAGAGTCTTTCAGTGGAGGATTGATTTGTATTGAGAGTGGGATGATTTTCCAAGAGGATGGCACACCATTATTTGGAGGGTAGCTAGATCTAAGGATCTAGTAGGTATTTTGATGATTTAAGCACTTGGGTATTCATTGTCATGCCCCGATCTATACTTCTAGTGGATTGGTGGAGCTGTTGGAGGTCTCTAGGAGAGAGGTCGAATTATTAGGGTTTCAGTCATCTAATGGGGTGCACCATTCAGTGGAGGAATTGAGATCTATAGGGTTTGAGAGGGATCTTGGAGATTCAGGCACCTGGGTTGTTCCTTCCATCACCCGATCTACTATTTGGCATCTTTCTTGAGGTGATTGGACATCTTTGGCACTAGGGACGAATTGTTGAGGAGCTTTAGCTATCCAGCAGGACGTGGCATTGATCTTCATCTCTTATCCAACCTTTGGAGGCTTATTTTGTATTGTCAGGAGCATTTTGTAGCATCTCTATTGTCTATCTTCTTGGCTATCTGTTGAGCATTCCAGATCGACATCTTCATTGTAGCAGGTTTCTCTATTTCATAAATAAAGAAGTTTGAAATGTTTTGGGTTGTCTATCATATTGTATATGGTTGAGGTATGTTCCATGGTTGTCTCTTCTTTTTATTTGCTGCAAACATTCATATAAACACATCAGTAAACCCTAAGGCTGAAATCAAGAGGCCATTCAGCAAGTAAACACAAGTAAATAAATATATCAACAAAATGTTTGACGAAATACCTCACTCAGAAAAAGTTTAAAAGACACCCAAAACCGCGATGATCTTGGCATAATGGCTTGGGATCATTACAGTGCCACTATTGTGTATACATCGATTTAGTTAGGTTTTTTCAATGCATCAGAAAAATGATACGGATTTATGAGAGGAACGAAATGAAAACATAGATTTATAATATTAACAAAGAGACACAGTGAACGATAACGAAGATATAGTAAAACTTGACTTCTATTAAATAAGAAAAATGTTGAAACTATAAAATGCAGACTAAAAATAATCTTGCTAGAATGGTGGCAGCTTATCTCTGAGAAGAGATGTGACGGCTACATTCATTCACAAGAAGATGGGTACAATGAGGCTTTGAAGGCCTTTTTTCAATAAACATGAATTTCAAAACCCTAGACATTCAAAAACCTAACCCTAGGATATGAAGCACCAAAAGTCATGTGGGCCCCATTGGGGTAAGTTGGTACATCAACTTCACGAGGTCGTAACTTTTGCATACTATCTCTATTTAGGGCACACTATAGCTCATTGGAAAGGTATCGATGAGGAGATTCATTTTGGGGGATCACTTAAAGACTTAAAAAATATTTGAGGTTCCATATCGTGAAAAAACGTTGTTTAGGCCCTCAAAATGGCCTCAGAAGTTTGGGAAGAAACAAACTGCTAAAAATAGTAAATTGCCAGAACATTGTCTTGAGATAGTTGGAATAGGTGGGTGGCCACTGATATCTTCCTGGATCAATCCTCCCCCCTTAGGAAGCAATGGTTTCCATTGCGTTGAATTCCCCCATCATATGAGGAAATTGTTGCTGAATTGGGCCCCGGGTGAGCCACTTGCCTTGGTGTAGGAGTTGTCCTGCTTTGACAACCTGATAAATATGGATCCTCTACTAGCAAGTTCCCTTGGCCTGTGTATCCATGATATGATCAATGAATGCATGTTTCATGTAATCGGGATTGAGCTTTGTTGGTTTCAATTTTTCTACTATCTCTGAGGTGTCCAATAATGGTGGAAAATATGGTCAAAGGAGGTCCACATTGAACACTGGGTGCAAGCCAAGGAAGAGGGGAATGTTGAGCTCAAAATAATTGTCACCCACAACCTTGGTGATGGTGAAAGGTCCATAACAAAGTGGACAAATCCTTCAATGAGGCCCTGTAAGGAGTTATTTCTGCAAGTGCAACCCACCTCAAACTTGTGTGGCACCCAGTGTTGGTCATGGCGCTACTTGTACTTGGCATTGGACTTCTGTAAAATATCATGAACATGTTGGCGTATGTGATGGATCCACTCAATGAATCAGGTGGATTTTCCAGCTTCAGTCAGAGCATGGGACGAGTCTTCCTAGGTGGTCGCAAGGGGTAGTGAAACATCCATGGGACCCAATGGTTGAAATCCCAACCTCACCTGAAAGGGGTTGTGGTTGGTTGAGTTATGTATGGATTTCTTGTAGTTGTGTTGAAAATAGGGAAGACTCTCATCCCATGTGTGGGGGTGCTTTGAATTGTACATGCACATGATATGCATGATCATTCAGTTGACAACCTCAGTCTATTCATCCGTCTGGGGGTGGAAGGCAATGGATTTGGTGAGCTTGGTGTCCAGTAGTGACCAAAGGATCAACCAAAATGTGTTGAGGAACCGATTGTCCCGATCTAAGATAATGGTTTGTGGGATACCAAAATGTACCCACACTTGTTCAAAAAAGAGCTTGGTAGTGGCCCTTGTTGTGATGCTCTTCTTGCACGCGGTCATAATCACCATCTTGGAAAAGAAATCAACAACCTCAAAAACACAGTCATTTCCCCGCTTGGTGGATGGAAGGCCCGACATGTAGTCCATTGAGATGGATTCCCAGGGCCTATCAGGAGTAGGAAGAGGGGTGTACAATCCTTTTTTCTTAGTGAATGGTTTGGAAATAGTGCAGGAAGTGCAAGACCGAATATACTTGCTGACATCATGTCAAAGTTTTCTCCAGTAGAAGTGTTGTTGCAGAACTGCCATTGTCTTTTCCAAATAAGCTTTGCTCGCTCACTTGATGGAACATAGAGATGGCCCAGATGGCACAACAACCCGTCCTGAAGATGGAAATTAGCGACAGCTATGTTGGCATCTGACATCTGGTAGGTGTTGGAGAAGTCAGGATATGTCTCATAGAGGTGGAGCCATCTGGAAGTCTCATGGCCACAAGAGTCTAGCATCGTGGCGAGTGTTGCAACTGGAGGTCAGTTGAGGAAATCAATGACTCAATTGGTACTTCATCTTTTATACTTGATGTTGAGGTGGAATTGCTGCAAGCATTTGGAAAATTTCCAATGTCGATCATTCTGCAATTTGTCATGTGTCTGCATGAATTGGAATGGCTTATTATTAGTGTGGATGACTATCTCCTTCCCGAGAATGTAATTCTTCCACTGGTGATAGGATTACACAATGGAGTACATTTATTTTTCATAAGTGGGGTACTTATGGATGACATATGATAGTGTCTCACTATGATAGGCCACGGGGTGGTTGTGCTAAGTGAGGGTTGCGCCCACAACATAGTCTGAAGCATCTGTCTCGATTTCAAAGAGTTGTTGCGGGTCAGGTAATGAAAGAATTGGGGATGAGAAAAAGTGTTGTTTTTGGGATAAGACCCACACAAATTTTTCCTTAACACCACCCCTAGTTACTTGGATGAGGACCCATGCAATATGGGAGAATCCCAGGAAGAACCTGCGATAGAAATTGGCAAGGCCTAAGAAGATCTGAAGCTTAGTGAGTGTGGTTGGTGCTATCCAGTTACAGATGGATTGGATCTTGGATTGATCCACATGCACACCATGCGCATCAACAATGGATCCTAGGTAATGGACCATGTCTATGCCAAAGGAACATTTTTCCAGATTGACATATAGCTCGTGCTGCCATAGAGTGTGCAGAACCTCCTGAATATGCTGCAAGTGTTTTGCCTAAGCCTTGTTGTAGATGAGGATGTCATCCAGATACACCACTACATAAGAATTAGTGAAAGGCCGCAAGATATTGTCCATCATCCTCATGAAACTTGCTGGGGAATTTTTCAAACCAAAGGGCATGACCAACCATTCAAAAAGACCTTCTTTTGACTTGAAGGAAGTCTTCCATACATCTGTCTTATCTATTGGAACCTGATGGTATCTAGACTTCAGATCAATCTTACTGAAGTATTTGGACCCCTTGAGTTGATCAAGGAGATTGTAGATTCAGGGAATCGGGTATTGGTTCCTGACTGTGATTTTATTTAGGGCCTAGCAATCAATTTAGAGTTGTCAGGTCCCGTCTTTATTTTTCACCAGCATGATTAGGCTTCCACAAAGTGATGAGCTGGGTTGAATGTGTCGCTTGTGGATTAGTTCTTGGATATGACACTTGATCTCCTTGTTTTCTAGAAAAGAGTGATGATATATTGGTCCATTGGGTAGCGGTGCATAGGGGGTCAAATCGATGGAATGCTTGACCTGACAGTGTATAGGTACCCCAGTAGATGAGAAGAAGATGTCTTTGTATTCTTCCACGACCTTATACATTTTCTTTTTCTGCATGGAGAGGTCAGCCACAGAGGCCATGGATGTGGTTGCAACCTTTCACTCACTATGAGAGTGAATCATGAAGAAGACAAAATTCCCATTCTTAGAAATGACCTTCTTTCATTTCTTGGCAGAGATCAAGGAAATAACACTAGGTGGGACTACCTCGAGTATCATGTACAATTTCTTGTTCAAAGTAATAATAACATTATGAAGCCTAAACTCATATACAACATGGCATTTCCATAAATAAGGTTGGCCCAAAAGAACATCACAAAACTCAAGAGGAGAAACATCACACAATACCTCATCTTTGAATGGCTTGATGTCATATGACAAGTGACAATGTTGGTTGACGTGAAGATCACTTCCTTGGAAGAGTCATCTAATGGTGTAGGGTTGCAGGTGCAGTGTTTTCTATAGGGATATCCACTTGACAACCTCTACTAATATGAGGTTATTTTTGCTACCACTATCAACGATGAAGTGCAGCGAAGTGCCTTTCACCCACATCTGTGAATTAAATAGGCACTCACCTTCCTTAGTCTAATCAGGTCCACTGGGATGGATCTTGGTGGTAGCAATGGTTGCACTAGGTTCTGCATCAATGATCTATCTCCCCTTTTATGGTTCTAACTTAGAGTTGGAACTCACATTTGATTCAAAGGCTTTAACCTCAGCCACCAATGACTTCTTTGAGCAGCAATCTACAATGTTATTCCGGGGGCTCTTATGGAAGTCGCACCACTTACCGATATCTTTCTTCGTCTTTCCATTGTCCTTATTTTCTTTCAGCTTGGACTCGTTGTCCTAAGGTTTCCCATATTTTATATGTGCTTTGTTTTGTGGGTTGGGGCTTCCCTTTCCCTACTTTTGATGTGAGGGGTTCCTAGACCCAAATTTTTGTGTCTTTTGCTTAAGATTTTGATTGATTTTGACGACATATCAATAGGCCATGCCCAAGGATGAGATGTCCAAAAACTCCATTTATGTCCAGATGTTTCTATATAGACCATCGTAGTACTTGAGCACCAGATGTCTCTCATAATATTTGATACCCAGCTTGGTGCACAAGGTATGGAAGATATGGGTGAACTCTCGCACTGTTTGGTCTCTTTCCTCCCACAATGTGGTCCATCTTGTATATAATTCATCATATCTTCCAACATGGTAGTATTGTTCCTTAATATCATCCTTGAAGGAACTCCAAGTGGGTGCAACTACAAATAATGTGGATCCTTCTATTTCCTTTTTCGCACAGAAAGTCTCCCACAAATCTTTGACATGGGGGATGACCTTGAGGAGCACAAATGTAATATTGTATCTATCAGAAATGTTGTGGACATAAAAATACCGTTTTAGAAGGTTTAACCATTTATCTACGACATCTGAATCTATTTGGCCTTCAAATATGGGAATATCAAAAGTTATCTATACCTTGAAGGGGGCAGCACCTCCACTCGAGGTGGATGCATTGCTTGTCAGCAACCATCGAAGGATTTGCACAAATTTTCCCATCATCTTGTTCCTTTGTCGCTCGAGAGCATCCTTGAGCAATATTTTGAAAGGATCTCTTGTCCCATCGTCTTTATTTTCTCCCACCATGGATGGTTTCTTGGGCATGGGAGAGTAGTTTTCCTCAAGAGAAACAAGCTCGAGACCCAACTGTCTATACCATGACCGCGTTGGGGACATGCACTAAAAAATGTCAATGATCAGACCGCTTTGATACCACTGATCCAGATTTATGAGAGGAATGAAATGAAAACACAAATTTATAATATTAACACAGAGACATAGTGAAAAATAACAGAGATACAATAAAACTTGACTTCTATTCAATAAGAAAAATGTTGAAACTGTAAAATGCATACTGAAAACAAGCTTGCTAGAATGGTGGCAGTTTATCACTAAGAAGAGATGTGACGGCTACACTCATTCGCAAGAAGATGAGTACAATGAGGCTCTGATGGCCTTTTTACAATAAACATGAATGCCAAAATCCTAGACATCCAAAAACCTAACCCTAGGAGATGAAGCGCCAAAATTCACATGGGTCTCGATGGGGTAAGTTGGTACATCAACTTCCCAGGGTCGTAACTTTTGCATACAATCTCCATTTAGGGCGCATGATATCTCATTAGTGTTGATTTTGTGGTAAGTTGATGTATTTAAATTTTCTTACAGTTATCATAAACTGAACCATAACTACTGCAACAACCCAAGATAACAAGAAGAATAACCATGCACAAGAACACAAGAAGTATCCTGGGAAACCCTTCTCAACAAGGGAAGAAAACCCAACCAATCCTTTGTTATATTATTCAAAAGAAAGACCTCCCACACCATCACCAAACCTAGCACACAGGAGGGTGTTGTAAATCTCATAATCCTCAATGGGGAATCACCTTTATTTATATAAGACTTATCACATCAAATGATGTGTTTATTGGCACAATAGGGCCGACCTCAATAAATCAAAATATAATTAATAATTACCATTTTAATTATATTTTACATTAATTATCTTTTACATTATGGTGGGGCCGACCTGTACCCTTTACATCACAAAATTTAGGGTTACAGGTAAGTCTGGCTCTTGGAAAATATAGCAAGGGATCTCATGCACCCACTAGTGCTCAGCTACTAGGGGAACATCCATCTGTGCTCAGCCACAGGGATGTCCACATATCTATCTCACTATGTCTCACAGGAGAACCACACTCACTAGTGTTCAACCACTACAACCACGTTCACCGGTGCTCAGCCACATGCACATCCAACTCAGTAGATATTATTTCTCACTGTGTTACATAGGAGAATCATCTAGAGTGTCACATCATCTCAACTCTCTGCTCAGAGGAGGCTAATAAATCGTTTCATCTCTGTCTCATAATGATGCACCCAATTCGTGGGCTTTTCCACGCGTTCACTTGTGCTCAGCTAGATGCACATCCAACTCAACATATATTATTTCTCACTACATTACATAGGAGAATCATCTTGAGTTATCATCACAACTCTCTACACAAAGGAGAATAGTAAACCCATCACATGGGCTCCTCACCCCACACAGGGCACACAACATTCCATATTCGTCTCAGAGAGGAACCACACACCCAACTCATGGGCACACCCAATTCATGGGCTTCCTCACCCCACACAGAGGCACACAACATTCCTTCTCCACCTCATAGAGGAACCACACACCCAACTCATGGGATTTCTCTCAGGCCGACTCACTCAATCTATGTCCTGGAAGATGTCTCATGCAGCTGTAATCATCAACATTCTCTCTCATCTAGGGAGGCATTATCCATCAGGCCAAGTCTCGCATAGAAGTACTCGAACTTCATCTTGGATGTAGTCAACAACACTCCCTCTCAGCTAGAGAGGTATTCTCCACCAAGTCAGTTTCTCACGAAAATACTCGAACTTCGTATTGGCAAGCAATTTGGTGAAGATATATGCAATCTTCTCATGTGTAGGAAGGTACTACACGTGTACTTATTTCCTCTACACCATGTCTCTGATATAATGATATTTTATGTCAACATGTTTCAAACACAGTGTTGGCCCTTGACCAAGATTTGGGAGATTCTTGGTCATGTTGACCTATTTTGGACTTCGACAGCCTGTCGAAGCAGGAGCGCAAGATGAAGTAGAGATCGTGGGATCTCGGCCCCTTTTTGGGTCCTTTTTGGGATGTGGGAATATGTAATAGGAATGGGATGTTGGCCCATGGGTTTACCCATGTTTAGGCCTATTTTGTAATATATAAATAGGTGCTTAGGCTAGATAGAAGTAGTTGTGCATCTATGTGATGTCAGTAGGAAAGTTGGCTAAGTGCCAAGATTTGGATCTATGTGATCAAGACTTGTAAGGATTTGTGCATACTGTGTGAAACTTGTAGAGTTAAGTGCAAGTCATTGTAGCAAGACTGTGGAAGGCTTAGTGCTGGAACGCAAGGAAGAAGGATCTAGCGAGTTGCGCAGATCTTTTGTCTTGTGCAAAGTAAGGGTTTTGAGGCTCTATTCTTGTAACCTATTGAATGAAGACAATAAAGAAGAATATTTGGTGGACGTACCCCTAGGGTGGGGGTGAACCACGTAAATACTGTGTTGTTATGCTGTGTGCTTATCTTAATGTGTTTATGACTCTCGAGCTAAGTGCTTTGATATAGATAGATAGATCTACTTATGCTTTGTGCTATGAATGTTATATCTAACTTCTATGAATGTGCTTAGTGCTTGCTTCTGCTAGTTCTGATCCATCTATTTGTGCTAAGATCTTAATTACATTAGATCAGTGTGAAGGATGCGATGCTCTATTCTATATGCGCAGTAGTTTTTGGTTGAATATTGATGAACTATTGATGCTAAGTGCCATGTTAAGTATTATAATCACATATCTGTGTCCCAACTAAGGTTGCAGAAACTTGAGTGAGACTTCATCTGCTTCATAGGTGTTGCTGAAAGGGACGGTAGTTAGGGTTTTGTTGGTGCACTGTTGTAGTGTTGAACCCTAGGTCTGCCCCTGTGCCAAAAAATGGTTCTGGTGCCGAGACCTGAAGCTGTGATTGATGGGAACTAAGAAAGAAGAATCTATGTGAAAAGATTCATCTGAAATTTGTGAAAGCTTTGTGCATAGATCTGTTGCGCAGTATTCTACTTGATTTATAAAGCTCTATGCTAAAATAAAGAAGCTTGATCTGAAGAAAAGAAGTCGGATCTGAAGGAGAGAGGCAAGATCTAAAATATTTTGTGCTCTAAGAAAGGTAAAAGTGAGAATTTATGATTAAAAGAGGTAAGATCTGCAAGCTCTCTGTTCTAATAAAGGTAAGAATAGTGAAAAGTTTTAGATCTGAAATCTTTGTGCTCTGTAGAAGTAAGATAAGTGGAAATTTTTGTTTCTAAAGTATGGATCTAGGTATGTTTGATAGGTTATGTTGTAGCTTGAAAACTAGGGCACTAATAGATGAAAGAATGCTTGAGATGAGTAGATCTGATAAGAATAGTGAAAGATATGTTATACCTATGCATAGAAAGAATGTTTGGACTAACAAATGGATGCAGGATCCTAGAAAGATTTTTTTGCAGGTTAGCTACCATGATCCTAGTGCGCAGTAGGTTGGGGATCATTTAAAATAAAGATAAGAATAACCCTATGTTATAGTTGCAGAAGACCAGGACATCTTGTTAAGGAATGCCCTGGGAAAAGACCTAGTTGTCTTTGTTGTAAATCTATGGACCATGAAGTGTTGGATTGACCTAGAATGATTGCTACGCTGGAATAAATGAATCTGAATAAAGAAAACCCTAAGGTAGATCCAAAAATGGCAGAATCCCAGGAAGAACCAAAGAAAGTATTGTTGCAAATAAATGAAACCCTGAAGGACCATCGACATGTCAGACTATCGAAGATCTTCAAGGAAAAATAATGCATTGAAGTAAGAATAGGAGACTTCGACATTAACTATGTTCTGGATGAAGAAACACAGGTGAATATCATGACAGAAAGAACTTGGGAAGCCATAGGGAAGCCTACTATGATCCCTTCATTAGGAGGAATAGTACTATTCAGAAGAAAGTTGATAAACCTATGTGGGAAGCTCACTCGCATACCTATGAACGTTAATGGAAATTCAACAGAAGAAGATTTTGATATTATTAAATTTATTGAAGACAGTGCCCTATTTACCATGTTACTAGGAAAACCTTGGATTGATAGAGATCAAACCAGATGAAAGGAAGAAGAAGAAGTTTTGGAACAGAAGAAACAAGAGTTAAAAGATTTCATGACCAGAAGGATCGCACACTTGATTGCAGAACAGGAGAATAGATCAAAGCTATTTAACACTAGAGGCCTAGCTTTCGAAGCTACAAGAACATTAGAGGACTCACAGAAGACTGAAGTACTTATCCCAGACAAAGAAGAAGTATTATCCTCGAATCTTGGGAAAGAATTTCAACAGCGCGAAGTAACTATGTTAAGAGAAGATAAGAATCAGAATGGAAAAAGGCATACTGAGACGAAGCTGACTGGAAAGAAGGCTAGAAAGCTAAGTAAAAAGAGGGATAAGATTGAAAAGTTACAGAAAGTTCCAAAGGGAACCTCACAGAAGAAAAATTTGTAAAATTGGAGCTTCGTCGGGATATCATAACAGTGACACATGGCACTTCACCATGATGAAGAAATATAGCCATTGGGGAACGTTATAACTGTTAGATCAATGCTCTGAATGAATAGAAATCCATTTATGGCCAGCCAGCTCGCCATCCAACCCTTGAGACCATGCCATAATAGATAGAACTGAGTTAATGAAGACCTCATACCCGTTGCAAGCGACCCATTGTCGAGTTACCTATTTATCCCACTACACCACACACCAAGAACACTTTTGCCAATTGAGAATTTGAGCCTGCAGACTACGTTGAGTTTATACCATGATCATCGTGCTTCTTCTCTCTCTCTTGTTATTGTGTCTAAGCTACCCCCCCACACCTAAGATTGTTAACCCCGAGCGTGTATGTCAGATGAGTTGAGCACCGCAGAAAGAGTTTTTGACAAATTTTTGGTTGACCTGATGACTGAAAGAGTCATGTCGATGTCTACAGGTATACAAGCATCATCCACAAGAGGACTTCCAACTTCTCCATCCACTACTCGAACCGGACCATCCCAACCATCCGATGAGAAGAGAACTAAGCATAGGGATGATATCACGAATGTTAAGTTGATTCTGAGCATATTACCCACCTATTTACCACCTTTGAGAGGTGTTGTAAACCGCGACAACGTACCTAGAGATTTCGAGTATGCCTTGGTCACTACGTACCTCCCGAAGGGGATACGCACAGTACGAGTAGACCAAGATAATATCGTAGTGTTGAAGTTTAGTGACTTCAACCTGGGAGATCAAAAATTCTACAACATGTTAGCCCTGCATAAGTACTTGACTAAAACTTAAGGGAAGAATTCGAAGATCATCCCTCAGTCATGGACCCACAACCTCGCGTAGTCCACCCTGTTGAACGTTATGAATATTCTGCATTTCGAAAGACACCAGGAGGTGAATGCATGTTTCAAATTGTTGTTGTCTTGTTACCATGGAGGTTATCTATGGTTAAACCATCGCATAACAGTGGATCCGACATTGATAAATCAGATCACCAGGCTTAGTATGCAAGGACCTGACCCACAGGATTTCTATCCTATAAAATCCATGGACCGCGCTCTCACCCAAAGGATCAAAGACACTTATGGTGATGTCGAGAAAGGAACATGAGGCTACAAGGTAGCTTCTATCCAGAGTGGCACAGTGCACCTCGCCTATCAGATGATTGCAGGGAATTTAGTACGCAAGAACAGACCCACCCAAGTGATTGGTTTTGTAGTCGACCTCACAGGGAAGTGCATGAAGGGCCTACAAATGAATTGGTAGAAGTACCTGGTAAACCAATTAGAACTTGACTATAGATAAGTGCAAGATCAAGGGTATGAATTCCACTTCAGCTGGCTATTGATCCTGATCGCTTTCATTTCCTAGGAGATGTCAAAAGGTGCGACCTTCCCATACATCGAGCCCTTTGAACCATTGGCTACGAAGTTCAGCACACTATGGTATTCAAGCGACATGAATAAACAGTGGTAGTCCAATTCTCTATTTCACGCATACTACAACCAGTTGAAGGTATCTATATAGTCTGAGCCTCGCATGACATCGAATATTGTACACAGGTTCTAGACTTTGATGAAGCTCAGCACGGACCACCATTTCATTTATATCACCACGTGCGCTGATGAGCACAAGAAACAACTTCAGTCCTACTACAAGCTAATAGAGGAGGACTTGAAGGAGATCACCAAGGACTGGTCGGCGAACCTCCTCATTCCAGCATACCCTGTGAAGATATCTGATATAGACAGTCCAGAAACTGCACAGGATACACCCAGACCTAGAAAGATGAAGAAAACTGAAGAGGTTCAGGATTTAGATAGTGCATCTGTGAAGACTGCTTCCATCTCACCAGAG
>JASDQU010439506.1:85448-96043 GCA_032191745.1 Picea mariana
CAACCCCTAGCATCATCTAGACATCTTTCAAAATCAATGTAGAAAGTGAAAAAAGCAAGGAAGTCGATGAAACCAGCAGAGGAAGTCGAGGCATAGCAGAGCAGTCAGAAGTAGCACCTTAAGTCAACACACAAAATGAAGACTTGTCTCCTCTTCTTACATCTGTTTCTCCTTCTCCATATTCTAATTCTAATTTTTTTAATTTTGTAATCAAAATATGGAAAAACAATTATGTAAAACGCCAACTTGCTCAAGACAAGCAAGGAATTGAGGTGGGGAGAGATGTTGTAGGGGCTAGTCGACTAGGAACTAGTCGGTAAACCATCGAAGTCAGAAGTAAAGGTCAGTCAGACTATCTGTTAACCAACCAACCCAAGTAGTTAAATAGTTACAAAAATATATGAGAGATTGTATATAATTGTGTTGTACTACCATATCATATGAAAGTATTGTTCTTTGATCTCTCATTACTTGTGTATGTATCTATCTTCTATGATGTCTATGTAAGGATCTATCGATAACTCTCCCTACTTTTCCCTAGATTACCACAGCGACCGAATAGATTGACTATAATTCTGCTTGGATTTAATGCCCTCTTCAATGGAGTAACTGAATATAAGTTTGTTTCCAGTAACTGAATATGTATTTATTAATTTACGGAGGTTGTTGACACATGTTCAAGTAATGGGTCGATGGACGGATCCACTCCCTGCATGGGGCTGCGATACCAACTAAAACTACCTCATCATTCGGTTGCGTCTGAGCTTATTTTGACACGGTGTTATATATTCAAGATGTGTGGATGTGGCCAGATTTTGCCCGTCAACTACCGCTAGCCATATTTTTTATTTTCTTTAAATTTTATATCAATATTTTTTACGACGACAATGTATTTGATCGTGGCTACACATTTGTCATGGTTCTCATTTAATATAGTTAAGAAGACTCCTCATTGTCCGCCTCAACGTAATAACAAAAATAAATAAATAAAACATTTTCAAAGTTTTTGAAAATATTTTTAATAAAACAAATATTATATCGTCTCAAAAATTACATTATTTTTAACCAATAGTAAAAAATATTGAACAATATGTAAAAATTACATCTATCATAAAGAGAGTTACATATAATTAATATGACCTTTAGATGTTTTTTAAAACACCAAGCATACTATATACACATGCATTCTTTACCCACGTGCTTGTGAACAATATTTAAATCTACTTTAATTTTTAATATACCATTTAGTAATGGTAAACAACAATTTATAACATTGGTAAACTAAGGTATTTCATTTCCACTCCACTAAATAAGAAATGAAGAAATATTAAAACATATAAAATATACTATATTATTAGTATATAATACAAGTAGATAGTAATAAGTGATCGATGAGTTGAACGGAGTTCCTTTTTAAAGTTGAATGGAACTCTTCTCTGAGGTTGATATATTTTAGGTATTTTCCTTTAATTTAATATGATATATATTTATTTATTAAATCTTGAAATATTTAATTAAGAATATTTAAAAGAGTAAACATTTATAAAGAGATCTGGATTATATATATATATATATACTTGACATGTCAAGAAAAAAGCAAACTCTTCATATACAAAATATGAATACTTCTTCAACTATTGTGATTTAGATACATTTTAGATACATTAAAGTTTTTTAATAAGGTAAATGTCTATGCTTAAATGTCTATGAGCATCCCTTTATCTGCATTAACATTGTCCATTGGTTTATTCAATCCATTCAAGTTTTTAAGAAGTTTTCTTTGCAAAGTAACTAAAGAGATTTTCGCTACATTATCTCTTACATGAGACAAAAAGCAGGATAGATGATAATATGACATTTTCTTATGGAAGAATTATTTTGTTAATATTGTCTTTTCTACATCACTTGACCTTAAAAATTTTAAGATTTGAGGTTTCCCATTAAGTTGTTGAATAAGATTATATCTTAAAAAAAAAAATTAGCTGGTAATCCAAACTAGTTGGACAATTGGTCACATGTAAGTTTGGCTTTCTCACTATCTGTGATAGTTGTTTAAACACCTTATCTTGCAACTCTAGCTTCATCCCTTCACTAGTTATTCAAAAGAAAATAAACAGAACTAGTCAGAAATAAATATCTATGTTTGTTTATCAAACATAAAATACTACCATATCAAGAGAGAAGGTTGAGTTCTTAGCTAATATTGCATGCCTGCAACTTGAAACCACAGATGTCTACAACATGAGAAAGTGCATCTCTCTATTTTTCAATAGTGTTGTAGTCATATCGTGGTTTCTCTTCATGGTTTTCTAGGACTTTGGCATATTTTCCAATTTTTCCTTGCATCCCCCAAACCTCAGTAGGCATGACATCGTAAAACACTAGAATAATCAGAGCCTATTACTCCAACATAAGTAGAAATTCATCTAAGCACCAATTTAATTCAACATATCTGGGAGAGAAGGTCTCCACATGGATTGAGGGAGTTCCAATAGCTTGTTTTATTTAAGAAGAAAAATTGCATCCCTATTGCAACTCGTCTTGATTTAGAAGGGAAAGAGAAAAAAAACAAGAAGAGTGGTTGAGGCACAACTTGAACACTCAAACCATAATCTCATATATTTCATTAACACATAAAAACTATTTATTATGTATGTGAGTGAATTCTATTCATTTATTTTGATAATAGATCAACGTCTCACTTTTTACCTTATCTGCATCCACCAAACAAACTTATCACTATCGACCTTATTTTATTCTTACAATTATATTCATGTTGTAGATAGATCTATTTCTCAATTATATCTCAACCTTATCCTTATCCTTACTAATCTGAAGTGGATCCTTTCCAAAAAAAACTCTTTGTAAACTTTGTAATAAGCATTTAATTGTCTTTCAAAAAGTTGAGAAAATGTTCAAAATTCCCTTGGAAGTTGAAATGAACCATTGTGATGGTTAGTCTTCCAAGGCATCCCATTACAAATGAAGATTATGATGAAGAAGATCATTGAATGGAACATAGAGAGGAGGAAAGGAAGAAGGGTAGTTGTAGAGATGAAAACTCAAAGGAGCAATTTTTTGGATGATAGGAGAAGGAGAAGACATTGAGTTTGTCCCACGATAAGTGAATATTTTTTTGAGCCATGGCCACCTATAAATTTCATACTAGTGAGCAACAATACACTAAATTTGTGTATATCTCACCCTTTTGTAATCAATTCCTCTTAATAAAATCTTAATCGAATCTAATTTTCCCATTTGCGATTTCCATGAAAAAAAAGTATGTGTCTATTGTGAATTTGAATTCTATTCTCTATTGTGTTTACTTGTTGTGTTCATGTTCAATGGTTGTTTGAATTGGGAATACTACTTAGTTTATTGACTATAAGTAAATGATACATACATTATATCAATTGGATACCAAACATTAGTGCTTTGTGTAATTATAAGCTACAACCAACATAACCTTTGGTTGTGTGTAAACTATGCGTACAACCCAAATCTTCTTTACACCCTCAATTCAAAGCACAATGATAACACTTGCAACTATTTATGTATGAGCATATTATATTACATATTTAATATTTTATGGTTGTTGAGAGTTTGTGCATCTTGTTTATTAATCAGAGGATGTGATTGGACAAAAGTATTGGGAGTAGAGTTCTAGGTTTGTGTATCTAATATATGAAGTTTGTATTTAATTGGTCTAGAGTAGCCAAGTAATGTAAACCAAATCTAAATAGGGCACAATAAACCTAAACTTAGCTTGTTGAAGATTGCAAATATATTACAATTCGGTAGTAAGCATATATGTTGATGAAATGAAAAGACCATAAACCTACCCTTTACAGATCACTTACATATATAGCCGTGTTTTAGATAGATATATTTCTCAATTATCTCCAACACTCCCCTTTAATTGAGAAATTCATACAATACCTAGCATATTGAGCTACAAATAAAAAAATTGGGTTTTTCTCAAAGGATTAGTGAAAATATTAGTAGAATTATCATTTGGACTACAATACAACAAATCAATTCCATTTGACTATATATTTTCTCTTACAAGGTGATACTAGATTTCAATGTGTTTTGACTTTGCATGGTAACTGGATTGTTGGGAAACTTTATTAAACTTTGATTATATACTTTAATTGATGTATATTGTTTTTTCTTTTCTCCCATATCTTCAAGAATGTACCTAAGCCATTAAGTTTCACATGTAGCACTGCATAATGCTTTGTATTAAGCTTCAATAGAGGACAATGAAACAATTGATTGTTTCTTGTTGTTCCATGACACAATATACATGATCATATGGTGAATGTGAATCTAGTAGTGTAATTTTCATCATTTGGATTACCTATCCAATCAGAGTATGAATAACCTATTAAATCAACTATTACAATGCACATGAATGAAGATTAGTGTGGAATACATTTCATTAATATGATACACGTATAAATACATGATCTTGACCTTTGGATTCATCTTCCAAGAGGTTTGTTGGAATCCCGATGACAGTTCCTATTCACTTGAATTTTCATATACCTTCTCAAGTGAAGAATATCATAACCCTAATGGATTAGGTTTCCAACATTTCCCCCTTAATATGAAGGGGTGTATGAGAGTCCATGGAGAGAGATGAAATCTAGAAGTGTATAGTTGTGAATGGTTGAATGCGCTCTCTAAATTTGGTGGTTTTTGGATGACCACAAACCAAATGTTAGTAGAAGTTGATGTCTTCTACTAAATGGTGGTTTAAGGAAGACCACAAACCAAATCATGCTGATGGAATATATCTCTAACTTTGGATCACTTGTTCTTTCTCGATTGATAGGGGTTTGAAACTTGAAGCCTCTAATCAACATTCAAATAATTAGTATATTCAATACCATAATCAAGAGTTCCCTTTCATTAGAAAATTACTTTATTAGCATCTTTCTAGTGACTCTCATGTGACCTAGTGATAGATTGGCTAAGTATATTCATTAAATATGCAATATCTAGTCTTGTTGTGGTTAAGTAGTTCAAGATTCCCACCAATTGTTTGTAAAAAGTGGGCCATCAACTTCTTTTGTACCATCATCTATGTAAATTTTGACATTATGTTCCAATGGAGATGAAATTGGTTTACATTCATGCATCTTGATTTTTTTAATAATTTCCTATGTATACTTTCTTTGAGTTATCAAAATTTATTTACATTCTACCTCCACATTTCAATGCCAAAATTATCATTCATTTGACCAACATCTATCATATCAAATTATTGAGATGTATGAAGTTTGATTTCTTCAATCAAACCACTAACACTGCCTATTATGATTAAATCATCTACATATAAGTAAATCAATGAAATATTCCCTCACTCATCTTTCTTGATGGATATATTTGGGTCACTTTGACTTTTAAAAAATCCATTGTGAAGGAACAAGTTATCAATTTTGACATACCATGATCTTGGAGCTTGTTTAAGACCATATAGTGCTTTATTTAACCTACACACAAGTTGTTTTGGTCCTTTCTTTACAAAACCATATGGTTGAATGAGATACACCTCTTGTTTTAATTCACCATTCAAAAATCATGATTTAACATCCATCTAGGTTATGTCCCAATTATACTTTGTTGCAAGTGCTATTAACAACCTAATGGTACTAATTTTAGATACAAGTGCAAAGGCTTATTCATAATCTACACCTTTCATTTGGGAGTAACCTTTTGCAACTAACATTTCTTTGAATTTGTTTAACCTACCATCAAAATCAAATTTTGACTTGAAAACCCATTTTGAACCTGTAGTAACTTTATCTTCTATCAACTCAGTAAGTTACCAAGTGTTGTAACCTAAGGGAAAGTAGAGAGTGTTACCAGTAAAACCTTACATAGCCATTATAGAGATGCATACACATAGACATATAGACATGCATAAGTAATGAGAGCCCAAAGAAGAGTATTTTTATTATATGATAGACAGTACAACACAATTACATATATCCTCTCCCATAAAGATATATGATCCTTCGTGTGATTATCTATTATACCTCTAACAAGCAGTTGTAACAGCTTAATTGTCTGGTTCGGTCGATTAGCAGAGATTCCGACCGACTTCTACTTCTAACTAGATCGGTCGACCGACAAGTCTAAGTAGACCATCGGGTCTAGTCGACAGGGTCAACTAGCCCCTACAACATCTTCTCCCACCTCAAATCCTTGCTCGTCCCAAGCAAGAGGAGGGTTTTACAAAATATTTTTTTCTTATATTTTTATTTACAAAATTACAATAGATGAAGAAGTATAGATGGAGAAATAGAGAGAAGTATGTAAGAAGAAGAGACGAGATCTTTATTCGGTCAATCGACTCAAGGTTCTAATTCTTACTGAGTTGTTGTGCCTGGAGTTCCACTATTATCTTCATTGATTGCCCTGCTCTTTTCTCTTTTTGTGTTGACCTTGAAGGTTGTCTAAATAATACTGGGAGATGAATTCTTTATTCTCTAGATGAATTCGAACCAAGTGTTGATTTCCTATTGAGCCTCACCATTTAGAATATTTGATTGGGTGATCACATCGACTTTCTATGCTAAAGTTGTTGTGTGAGAGGTGTCTAATTATTAATCCAATTGTTGCTCTATATTCTACATTCTCTCGATTAATTGGATCAGGAGAATGGTTTCCTGATCTGTTTCTAGCTGCACTTTGTGTCCCTCTTTCTGTCATTCTTTCTCATACTATGATAATTGTTGTCCAACTGATTTTCTTTTTCCAACTGCACGTTAAGGGATTCTTTTACTTTTTTATCTATGGTCGAGTTCCTTGATCGTTCTATATTGTCGACCGCAATCCTTTGTACCCGACATTTATTGAATGCTTCTGCAAAGTGAGTCGGTCAATCGTTTACCACTGAGTTGAGTGTGTTGGCTTCTTTGTTTAATTTGTGAACATGTTGCATGATGATTTTCAAATTTCGTTGATCTGCTTCTAATACCATATTTATTTGTTCTTGGGTTTTCTAGCCTTCTTTAAGTACTAAGTCGCGTTGTTGCTCGACTTCTTATTTTTCTTTCTTTAGTACCTCTACTTGTTGTTGTTAAATTTCACTGCTTTCAATCATTTTGTTGATCAGTTCCTTGAATTCGTCTAAGGGGTTATGTACCTATGATATCTGCTCTATCCCTTCGCACAGCCTAATTTCTTCGCTGCATTCTTTCAAGATATTCCTTTGTTCTTTTTTTAGTCATTCAACATGACTTCCTTCTTTCAACACCTTCTTCCATCTTCTTGATGATTCTTTGGAGATGGCTCCATGTAAGTCGAACAATTTTTTTCCAGAGATGGTGGTTGGCTCGAATGAGGTTTCAACTGATGATCCTGGTGGAGTCAACCTTCCAGTCGTTTTGATGGTGATAATGGATGACTTCCTTTTCTTTTGTTTATCTATAGACTTAAGTGTTTCACCATATTTTGTGACTGTTTGTTGTGTTGTCGGGATGCTTTGTTCGCTTGCTTCATTTTTTTCTTCTTCCTCATGCTAGGTGTTTTGTTCGTTCATCTTTTCTTTGTCCCAAATCTCTAGATTTTCTACATTAATCTGCTCAGTTTCCGTGGGATCTATCTCTGTTAAAGGTTTTTCATTATGTAGTTTTTCGACATTCTCCTCTTGAGTGCTTGGAGTGTCTTTTTCTTGCCCTGCGTCCTTATTAGTTTTGTTAATCCCGACCTGACGTGTTTTAATTGAGCGCACGACTTCTTCTTCCTGATTTGATGCTTCAAATAGATGGGTTTCCTATTTTTGTATTGGGATGGTTGGTTCATTGACTTGTATTGCTTCTTCTGATTGTTGTACCATTTTTGTGTCGATTTCTTCTACCGACTCCTGCTGCTCCATGTCAATAGTTTCTATCTCGACATCATCTATCTCAACTGGTTGATCTGATTATGTGGCTTCATATGATTCGTTGATAATGATTTGCCTCTTATTTTTCTTTGCACATACTTCTTCTATGAATGGGACTGGTTCTACAGGGGTGACTCCCTGTTGAGATCAATTATTGCATTAGGTGTTCTTTTCTTGCTTGTTGTTACTTTCAATCTTACTGCCCATTATGTCATGTTCACTGTAAATTTCATGAGGCTGAAAAAAGTAGTGGTGCTCTCCAAATTCTTCTGCCTCTTTTCTCCCTTTTGTTTCAATCTGCCTGAGAGAACTCTTTATGTTCTTTTGTTTTTGGAAAGCCCCCTTCATTTGAGTCTCGATAGAGGAACTATAGATCTTCTTCATGGTATCCATTTCTTGTCAAGTTTTCTTTAACTTGAAAGAGATCTTAGAAGTAATACTTGTCATTTTTTATTTAATGATTGGGTCATTGAAGTCGATGCCCTCGTTCGACTGGAAAATTTCTCTCCATATCTCCTCTGTGTCGATCTCTAATGCTTCTTCTTCGACAACTTTCTTCCCTTTGTTATTTTTATTCAATTGTTTTATTTTTCCTGGAAAAGGATTTGGAAGGATGATTTCCAAAGATTCTAAGTCTTCAACAAATGGAACTGTATAGAGGGAAGATTCTCTTTCTTCCTCTTGCTCTCCATCGATCAATGGCAGCAAAAGAGGCATCCTTGTTTTTTGTGCCTTCGATAGAATTTCTAGGTTCTGATTGATTTTTCTTTCCAACTTTGCAAAGATTTCCTCTACTATTGGTTGGTAATGTAATTTGTTTGGTTCAAGTGTCGACGTGACTCCACAACAAAGACTTGTGTAGTCGAGTTCAAGATGAAAGTGGTAGGGTGATGGAAGAGCTTAACGGATGTTTTTCTCGACTCACTATCTGTGGGAGCTATATTTCATTCAGAAGACCCATAACCGGAACATCTCTTCTGGTGGAAGTGAGTTAGAAGTACCTGTTTGATTTAAAGAGAACATTTTGTATCTTTCCATTGTCGAGGTCTTATTGGCTGTGAATATTGCTTCTCCTACATGCCCATATTATTCCATTGTTATCCATATTAGCAATGATGGAAACTCAATGGCTCGTCCTGAGTCTTGAACTTCTTTACAGTTGGTTCTGAGCATGTCATTCAAATTTTCTACCTAGTTGAACCTTTCTGAGTTTTGATACACTTGAGTTATTGCTTTGACCATTGTCATTTTTACATCGGATGCCCAACCAAATGGTGTGAAACATAAGGAAATTATGATGGAATCCCAACGATATTTTGAGTCAGTGATTTTGTTGATCAACAATCCCTTAGAGTTTTTTGTTGTCGTTGATCCTATTAAGAACTACATCCAGTCGTTAGGATTGGTCAATTTGGGTACTTTATCTCCTGCCCTTAGAATTCCCAAAATCCGGTAGAGGAGTCTGTCAGTTATTGCAATGGATTCATTTAACCATAGGTATCCCTGATAATACTGACTAATAATGAATTTTTTTGCTTCTTCTTTCAACGACCCATGTCGGCTACTTGTGGGGTGCCCAGGATACGCCATATTCTTTTATTTTCCAGGAATTCAGTTTATGATTTCCAACTTCCTTCCTCCATTGCCCACTCTGTAAATTTTAACCAATGATTTCTCCAGTTTGCTTCCTCCATCTTTGCGAGCCAATTATTTTGCATCCAAATTTCCAATGGCATTGTGGTGGTTCTGTCAAAAACTTACCTCGTTCTTGAATCTTCGGTTGTGCTCTCAACTTCACCTCTCATCCTCTACATTTGGTGATTTTGGTTATTAGTTTATGGTAGTGTTGGCGGGTTTACGGTTTCATTCATCTACTCATTTTGCACAACAGTTAACTGTGGAGGTGAGAACAATAGTGAGGCAAAATCATATGCTTCTTCCAAATTTATAGATGGTGGTGAAAACATAGGGTTTAATGCATCCAACTATCCTCGTATGGTGTGCTCTCCTATCATAAAGATTGGTGGTATGAGTGGGTCGAACGAGTGGACATTTAAATTGTTATTGGGTTGGCATTCGTTTATGTCCCGTTAGCTTTTAAATGCAAGATATTATTGTTGAATGTTGTGCATATCATTATATTTAGCAATTGTATGGGTAGTTGTACAATGGTCTTTTCCATTATTAAAGCATACATCGGCTTTTACCTGTCCCAGATTTAATGCTCCATCTCTGCCGACATCGGTGTTTTCTTGGTCGACGTTGTCTTGGACCCAACTAAAGAGGTTCCCTCTGTCTATACGTGTTCGATACGTAACCCAACCGACTGGAGTTCTTAAGCCATCTGTATTACTTGTCTGACTTAATCTATGTCGATGATGGCTTGTTTTTTTGTTTATTTTGTTGAATTTTGCTGAGTCGAGTTGATGTCATCTTTTGTCATGCCATTCATAATTTCTTGATTTATGTTCATATGATCTTCGCTTGCATGTACCAATCTCGCATGAACCATGCTTGCTCACTCCTAGACTGGTTCTTTCACTAGATTCTTTTCTTATGAGTATTTTTCTTAAGTCGGTCAAAGGTGTAGAACGTCGAGAATATCTTCGGCTATCTTTTCTCGGGCTGAACATGGGATACTTTCTCTCTCCATTTTATTGCTTCTTTTCCTTTAGTGTTATGGCTACATCTTAAA
>JASDQU010439506.1:97120-110111 GCA_032191745.1 Picea mariana
TTATACCTCTAACAAGCAGTTGTAACAGCTTAATTGTCTAGGTCGGTCGATTAGTAGAGATTCCGACCGAATTCTACTTCTAACTAGGTCGGTTGACCGACAAGTCTAAGTCGACCATCGGGTCTAGTCGACAGGGTCGACTAGCCCCTACAACATCTCCCCCCGCCTCAATTCCTTGTTCGTCCCGAGCAAGAGGGTTTTACAAAATATTTTTTTCTTATATTTTTATTTACAAAATTACAATAGATGAAGAAGTATAGATGGAGAAATAGAGAGAAGTATGTAAGAAGAAGAGACGAGATCTTTATTCGGTCGGTCGACTCAAGGTTCTAATTCTTACTGAGTTGTTGTGCCTGGAGTTCCACTATTATCTTTGTTGATTGCCCTGTTCTTTTCTCTTTTTGTGTTGACCTTGAAGGTTGTCTGAATAATAATAGGAGATGAATTCTTTATTCTCTAAATGAAGTCGCACCAAGTGTTGATTTCCTGTTGAGCCTCACCATTTAGAATATTTGATTGGGTGATCACATCGAATTTCTATGCTAAAGTTGTTGTGGGAGAGGTGTCTGATTATTAATCCAATTGTTTCTCTATATGCTACATTCTCTCGATTAATTGGATCAAGAGAATGGTTTCCTAATCTGTTTCTAGCTGCACTTTGTGTCCCTCTTTCTGTCATTCTTGCTCCTGCTGTGATAATTGTTGTTCAACTGCTTTTTCTTTTTCCAACTACACGTTAAGGGATTCTTTTACTTTTTTATCTATGTTCAAGTTCCTTGATCGTTCTATATTGTCGATCACAGTCCTTTGTACCCAACATTTATTGAATGCTTATGCAAAGTGAGTCGGTCGATTGTTTACCACTGAGTTGAGTGTGTTGGCTTCTTTGTTTAATTTGTGAACATGTTGCATGAAGCTTTTCAAATTTCATTGTTCTGCTTCTAATGCCATATTTATTTGTTCTTAGGTTTTCTGGCCTTCTTTAAGTACTAAGTCGCATTGTTGCTTGACTTCTTATTTTTCTTTCTTTAGTACCTCTACTTTTTGTTGTTAAATTGCACTGCTTTCAATCATTTTGTTGATCAGTTCCTTGAAGTCGTCTAAGGGGTTATGTACCTATGATATATGCTCTATCCCTTCATGCAGCCTGAATTCTTCTCTACATTCTTTCAAGATATTCCTTTGTTCTTTTTTTAGTCATTTGACATGACTTCCTTCTTTCAACACCTTCTTCCATCTTCTTGATGATTCTTTGGAGATGGCTCCATGTAAGTCGAACAATTTTTTTCTGGATATGGTGGTTGGGTCAAATGAGGTTTCAACCGATGATCCTGGTGGAGTCAGCCTTCCAGTCGTTTTGATGGTGATAATGGATTACTTCCTTTTCTTTTGTTTATCTATAGCCTTAAGTGTTTCACCATATTTTGTGATTGTTTGTTGTGTTGTCAGGATGCTTTGTTCACTTACTTCATTTTTTTCTTCTTCCTCGTGCTGGGTGTTTTGTTCATTCATCTTTTCTTTGTCTGGAATCCTTGGATTTTCTACATTAATCTGCTCAGTGTTTGCGGGATCTATATTTGGTAAAGGTTTTTCATTCTGTAGTTTTTCGACATTCTCCTCTTGAGTGCTTAGAGTGTCTTTTTCTTGCCCTGCGTCCTTATTAGTTTTGTTAATCCCAACCTGACGTGTTTCAACTGAGCACACAACTTCTTCTTCCTGATCTGATGCTTCAAACAGATGGGTTTCCTATTGTTGTATTGGGATGGTTGGTTCATTGACTTGTATTGCTTCTTCTGATTGTTGTACCATTTTTGTGTTGATTTCTTCTACCGACTCCTACTGCTCCATGTCGATAGTTTCTATCTCGACATCATCTATCTCGACTAGTTGATCTAACTCTGTGGCTTCAGATGATTCATTGATAATGATTTGCCTCTTATTTTTCTTTGCAGATACTTCTTCTATCATTGGAACTGGTTCTGTAGGGGGTGACTCCCTGTTGAGATTGATTGTTGCATTAGGTGTTCTTTTCTTGCTTGTTGTTACTTTCAATCTTAATTCCCATTATGCCATGTTCACTGTAAATTTCACGGGGTTGACAAAAGTAGTGGTGCTCTCCAGATTCTTCTTTCTCTTTTCCCCCTTTTGTTTCAATCTGTCTGAGAGAACTCTTTATGTTCTTTTCTTTTTGGAAAGCCTCCTTCATTTGAGTCTCGATAGAGGAACTATAGATCTTCTTCATGGTATCCATTTCTTGTCGAGTTTTCTTTAACTTGAAAGCAATCTTAGAAGTAATACTTGTCATTTTTTCTTTAATGATTGGGTCATTGAAGTCGATGCCCTCATTCGACTGGAAAATTTCTCTCCATATCTCCTCTGTGTTGATCTCTAATGCTTCTTCTTCGACAACTTTCTTCCCTTTGTTATTTTTACTCAATTGTTTTATTTTTCCTAGAGAAGGATTTGGAAGGATGATTTCCAAAGCTTCTAAGTCTTTGACAAATGGAACTATATAGAGGGAAGATTCTCTTTCTTCCTCTTGCTCTCCATCGGTCAATGGCAGCAAAAGAGACATCCCTGTTTTTTGTGCCTTTGGTAGAATTTCTAGGTTCTGATCGATTTTTGTTTCCAACTCTACAAATATTTCCTCTACTATTGGTTGGTAATGTAATTTGTTTGGTTCAAGTGTCGACGTGACTCCTTAACAAAGACTTGTGCAATCGAGTTCAAGATGAAAGTGGCAGGGTGATGGAAGATCTTAACAGATGTTTTGCTCGACTCACCATCTGTGGGAGTTATATTTCATTGTGATGACCCATAACCGAAACATCTCTTCTGGTGGAAGTGAGTTAGAAGTACCTGTTTGATTTAAAGAGAACATTTTGTATCTTTCCATTGTCGAGGTCTTATTGGCTGTGAATATTGCTTCTCCTACATACCCATATTATTCCATTGTTATCCAGATTAGCAATGATGGAAACTCAATGGCTCATCCCGAGTCTTGAACTTATTTACAGTTGGTTCTGAGCATGTCATTCAAATTTTCTACCTAGTTGAACCTTTCTGAGTTTTGATACACTTGAGTTATTGCTTTGACCATTGTCATTTTTACATCGGATGCCCGACCAGATGGTGTGAAACATAAGGAAATTATGATGGAATCCAAACGATATTTTGAGTTAGTGATTTTGTTGATCAACAATCCCTTAGAGTTTTTTGTTGTCACTGATCCTATTAAGAACTGCATCCAGTCGTTAGGATTGGTCAATTTGGGTACTTTAGCTCCTACCCTTGGAATTCCCAAAATCCGGTAGAGGAGTCTGTCGGTTATTGCAATGGATTCATTTAACCATAGGTATCCCTGATAATACTGACTAATAATGAATTTTTTCACTTCTTCTTTCCAATGAACCATGTTGGCTACTTGCGGGGTGCCCAGGATATGTCGTATTCTTTTATTTTCCAGGAATTCAGTTTATGCTTTCCAAATTCCTTCCTCCATTGCCCACTCTGTAAATTTTAACCAATGATTTCTCCAGTTTGCTTCCTCCATCTTTGCGAGCCAAGTATTTTGCATCCAAATTTCCAATGGCATCGTGGTGGTTCTGTCAAAAACTTACCTCGTTCTCGAGTCTTCGGTTGTGATGTCAACTTGACCTCTCATCCTCTACATTTGGTGATTTTTGTCATTAGTTTATGGTAGTGTTGGCGGGTTTACGGTTTCAGTCATCTACTCATTTTGCACAACAGTTAATTGTGGAGGTGAGAACAATAGTGAGGTAAAATCATATGCTTCTTCCAAATTTATAGATGGTGGTGAAAACATAGGGTTTAATGCATCTAGCTATCCTCGTATGGTGTGCTCTCCTATCATAAAGATTGGTGGTATGAGTGGGTCGAATGAGTGGACATTTAAATTGTTATTGGGTTGGCATTTGTTTACGTCCCATCGGCTATTAAATGCAAGATATTACTGTTGAATGTTGTGCATATCATTATATTCAGCAGTTGTATGGGTAGTTGTACAATGGTCTTTTCCATTATTAAAGCATACGTCGGCTTTTACATGTCCCGGATTTAATGCTCCATCGCTATCGACATCAGTGTTTTCTTGGTCGATGTTGTCTTGGACCCAACTGAAGAGGTTCCCTCTGTCTATACGTGGTCGATACGTAACCCGAACTACTAGAGTTCTTGAGCCATCTATATTACTTGTCTGACTTAATCTATGTCGATGATGGCTTGTTTTTTTGTTTATTTTGTTGAATTTTGCTGAGTCGAGTTGATGTTGTCTTTTGTCATGCCAATCATAATTTCTTGATTTATGTTCATATGATATTCGCTTGCATGTACCAAGCTCTCCTGAACCATGCTTGCTCACTCCTAGACTGGTTCTTTCACTGGATTCTTTTCTTATGAGTATTTTTCTTAAGTCGGTCAAAGGTGTATAATGTCGAGAATATCTTCGGCTATCTTGTCTCGAGCTTGAACACGGGATACTTTCTCTCTCCATTTTATTGCTTCTTTTCCTTTAGTGTTATGGCTACATCTTAAATACTTTAACTTTTCAGTTTTTTACCTGAATTTTCTAAGTGTCGTTTTTTTTCTTTTTTTTTAAGCAAGGATTTTTTTTTATAAGTTTGATTAGTTATTTTAGTCGGTTCATGTTGGCAACTCCTTGCTAAATTTTTATAACAGGGTTTTGTTTTCTTCTATACTTGGTATTTCTTTAAATGGGATCCATTAATTAGTTTCTTAAATGGATTCCCCAATAACTTTATGACTTGGACCGCTCCAGTCGGTCGAATGTCTTCCACCACATAAGGCCCCAACCATGTTGTTTCAATTTTTTTAGGTTTTCCTTTTATACAACTATCATATAGTAAGACTAAGTCTCCCTCTTTTATATCCTTTTCTTTAAGTGACGATCATGCCATGCTTTTTTTTGTTGTTTATGAACTTCTTGATGATGAATCACTATTAACCTCTCTTCCTCCAGTTTGTTTAGTTGGTATGGTCTGTCATTCAAGTTTTGGCCTTTGTCAATTTTTTCTATAACTGCAACCTTCTTGGAATTAGTCTAAAATTGTAGTGGAATTACAACTTCCTCATTGTAGACTAGATTGAATGGCGTATGTCTAGTAAATTGTTTGAATGTTGATCTATACACTCAGAGGATTGCAGGATTCTTATCATCCCAATCTTAATTATTTATACCACATATTTCGGTAAGTCACTTGTGTAATGTTTTATTAAATGCTTCAACTACTGTGTTTGCTTGTGGGTGGTAGGTTGTCGTTTGTCTATGGTCAAATAAGAATTTTTCCAGTAAAACTTTAATTGTTTCATTTACAAAGTGAGTTCCATGGTCATTGATTAGTGTTAGAGGGAAACCAAATCTTGCGATGATGGTCTTGTAGATGAATTTAGTTGCTACTTATTTGGTACAATATTCGACCGGCTCAGCTTCTTCCCATTTAGTCACATACTCGACCACAGTGATTATGTATTTAGCACCAGTTCTCCTTTCCCTCTATGTGAATGGCCTGACGAAGTCGATGGCCCAGATTTCGAAAGAACGATTAGGGTTTATTGAACTTAGTGGCATTTCATTTTTCCACAAGGGTCATCCCAGTATATGAAAATTATCACATTTTTTAACTTGATCTCAACAGTCTTTATGTATAGTTGACCACCACAGGCCTTCTTGTTATATCTTCCTAGTTGTTGCATCAGCCTGGAAATGTCCTCCAGCTGCTCCTCCATGGGATTTGTTGATGATATCCTCTCGTTCATGTCATGGAATGAATCTTCTTAGCACATTTTCCATTCCCATTTTGTATAAGTATCCATTAATTATTGTGAATGGTGCAGCTTGCATGGATGGAGTTTTATTTTTCTTTTTCGGGAGGTCCTCTAGAGTTTTTCCTTCTTCTAAGAAAGTGGCAATGTCTTCTAAATCCTTCGGTGCAACTTCTACTCTAAATAAGTGTGCATCTGGGAGGTCATCATCTATGCCTGTCTAATCTTCTCATGTTTCTAGTCCTGACAGGTGATCAGGTTGAACGTTCTTTTTCCCTGGTTGAATGATTATGTCAAATTCAAATTCTTGAAATAATAGTAACCACCGATAGATATTTCCTTGATGGACTGGTTTATTGACTAAGTATTTCAATGCTTGATGGTATGTGAAAAATGTAAAAGGCTTTGCCAATAAATAACAACAGAACTTTTATAGTGCAAAAATCATTGATAAGGCTTCCCATTCTATGGTCGAATAGTTTCTTTCTTCTTTTTTTAGCTTCTGAATTGCATATGTATTTGGGTGATCCATTGTGTCATCGTATGGTTGATCTAGAATCGACCCAACAACTACGTTTGATGCATCGACATGAACATGAAACTTTCTCGACCAGTCTTGAAATTTGAGAATAGGCACTTCGACCAAATTCTTCTTTATAAATTTGAAGGATTCTTTCTAGTCTTGGATCCATTTGAATTCAACATCTTTTTGTAGAAGCTCATCCATTTTGAAGGTGATGTATGAGTAGTGGCGTATAAACTTCCTGTAGTAGCCAATATAACCCAATAAAATTTTGATCTGTTTTTTATTTACGAGGGGTTTTAGATCAAGGATAATCTTTATTTTAGTTATATCAACCTTCACTCCATATTTACATACCACGTGTCCTAGAAAGGTTCCAATAGGTGTGGCGAATATGCATTTTTGATGTTAAGTGATAGTTGAATCCATTTGCAACGTTCTAACATAAGCCAGAGCCATTTTATGTGGTTTCTGAGTAGAATATAGATTGTCTAATCGTTGAAGTATATCACCATGGTTTTGTAGATGTACTCTTGGAATGCTTTGACCATTATTCTTGAAAAAAATGTTAGCGCGTTCTTTATTCTGAATGGCATGACTATGTAGGAAAAAGATCCAAAATCTGATATGCAAGTTGTTTTTTCCTAATCTTATTTTGCTATTGGCACCTGGTTATATCTTGAAAATACATCAATAAATGAATAACATTCATGAACAATGAATTCATTTATGATTTCATCAAAAAAATGGGTGGGGAACGGATCTGTCACAGTCTATTTGTTCAGTCCCCAAAAGTCAACACAAATTCTTAACTTCTTTGGATCATGCTTCTTTGGTTGTACCACCACCAGATTCAATCATTTTGTTTTGTCGATGGGATAAATAATTCCTCCTTGTAACATTCCTTTGATCTCCTTTTGAACAATCAGTTTGTACTTATGTGTTAAATTGTATGGTCGCTTTTTAATTGGTTTTTCCCCTTGGATCAGTTTGATATTCATTTCACCCATTTCCTCTACAAGTCCTTTCAAGTCCTTGTAGTCACATGCAAAAACATATTGGTATTCTTTTAATAGACTGACTATGTCAGTTGTTTTCTTATCAGACCAATAATCACCTACTCTCACCATTTTTGATCAAACATCATTTTATATGTTGAATTCTTTCATTCTTATTTCTGCGTCCATCCATTCTGGTGGCTTTGCTTCATCGAGATGGTGTTCTCCTTATTCAATTTTCGTAAAGATTTTTGGGAATTCAAGTTGTTATGGGTCCTCTTTGTGTTTTGTGGCTATGCTTAATATTGATTTCACATGATTATGTAATGCTGGATGGTCTTTATTTCATTGGAAGCTCTGTCCTAGCCATTTTGTGTTCTCCATATCAATCCTCCAAGCAGTCGAGATTTCCTTGTTTTCTACCAACACAAAGTTGCATGTCGATGTTGATCCTTCATTGACTACCATAGTAGATTTTTCTTTTTGTTGAGTTGGTGAAGGACTTTTTAAAAATATTTTTATTTCGTTTGTTGAGTCTTTCAAGTGCTCCTCTACGGGACTAAATTTGAAGTCTTGAACAAAATTTCTTTTGATTTCGACCCATTTGGAGGTGTGACCGCATGCTTCTTCAATTTTGTACCATTTTCTTGGTATTCCATCTAATGTACTTGGGAACATATGGGACCATACCATTTCATCCTTGTATCCAATTCTTTGCCATTCTCTTTCACAATGTTGGATATGCTATGCTGGATCATAGCCGAGTTTAAATGTAGGAATATCTACATCTTTGGATAGTTTCTTGTCGTCAAATATTTCAATGAAGTATGTTGACAAAGTCGTCCATGTTTTTAATCGGGGAGAATGTGTTTCCCACCATCTTGCAGCCTGGCTTGTGAAAGTTTCCACAAGAATTTGTTTTCTTCCTTGCTCGCCTATGGATTTTTCTACCTCTTCCACATGAGTCGATGGGGTATGTCATTCACTGTATCACAAGGGATTTCTTATCTGCATGTCTGTCAGAATGAGAGTGGGAGTTTTTCGGGATATTTTTTCATAAAATTTTGGTACAACCTCGATTGAATAACATGTATTAAGATGTTTCTTTGGAATAACTTTGATAGACCAACAATATTTTTCATGTTCTTCATAGTTCTCTATTTTCCTTTTGTATAGGGAAGAGTCGGAATTATGTCCAACTGACATGAGATATTCTCTCAAAATTCTCCTTCTATGGTCGGTTCTATATTTTTGTTCATTATTTATCTAATATAAACATATGGCTTCTTGATATTCATCCCATGAATCCATCCATGGTTTTCCTTCCTTTAGATCTAGGGGAATACTTATTTTTCTCCCACTTCCTTTTAATTTGATTATATCTCTTTAAAGGGAGATAGTTTCTTTCATTCGTCGACCCCATGGTCGACTAACAAGAGTCGAATATGTTGGCATTCCTTTGACAAGGTCGATCACCTCAAAGTCGATCAAAGTTGGTATTCCCATAATTTGCATATCTAGATTTCTCAGTATTCTAATTGGTTCTATTAATCTTTGATCAGCTAACTTAAGATAATTCAATGTGGGTGCTATGTTGGTTTGGCCCATTCGTATCCATGTTTCTCTTGGTAAAATATGAACCTACGAACCAAAATTGACTACCACATGATTGACCGTCATTCCTTCAATTTCCAAGTCGACTCGTGGATCATAATCTTTGCTTTTGTAAGAGAGGTGATTTTCATCCTTGGTTGGTTTCTGACCATCTTTGTATTCTCACGGTATGTTGAGTAGTTCCAATAGCCTACCTATCGACTATTTTTCTTTGAGTAGTTGCAAAAATTCTTGGATGATGTCCTCATCTCGACTTCCTATATTTTTTTGATCTTATGTTGCATTCCTGAAGAATTTAAGAGCTTCTCTCATTATTTACTCTTCATTATCTAGGTTTGGAAAGTTGTTAGCCTTTTTTCTTTGATAGTTTTGTGGTGGAGTATGGATGTCGCGTCCTACACCTGACCTTGTAACAATATGTAGATTCTTAGAGTTCCTTACATCTTGTTTAGATACTGTGTGTAGTGGGTTCACAGTCTTTCTAGGTATAATTTTTTCGAGGACTATCAGGCAGTGTTCTAGAGAGTGATCTCCAATGCCACATATGTTGTAGAACTTCGAATCAATCCTATATTTTATAGGACAGTCTATGTTGTCATGATCATTTTTCCAGCAATTAGCACAATATGGGTGCCCACAACCTCGACCTTGACCACCAAATCCGTGTCTACCTCCTCGACCTTGACCACAACCACCGAAATAATCATCTCTTTGGCCATAGTTGTTTGTTTGGTAGGTGGTTTATGTGTAGTAGATGATTCATATATTATTCTTATTTCTCGCATTTAGGTGGAATTCTAAAGTTTGATGATCGGGAGCTTCACATATGTGGCACCACTTTGTGTTTTTTATATTGTGTGGGCAATCTTGTGTGTTATGATCAGTTAAGAATTCACATATGTTACATTATTTTTGGGCTTGTACTCTATGGACGTATTTCATTTGCATGCACTCAGTTAGTGGAAAATTATCTTTTGTGTGTCTGGCCCCGGTGCATGTGGTGAACCATATTTCATTGTGTCGAATGGTTAGACTTTTGATATTTTGTTGCAAATATTCTATCTTTTCCTCAAGTATTTCCATCTTCGATGGGCTATCATCATATGACTCGAATCATTGTTCCTTTTGTAACACGTCTTCATAGTTGGTTATCTTGTATAGTCATAACAAAGATCTGATTCTTGCCAGTAGCCCAACTACATACCATTGGACTAGCAGATTTTGGTCGATCTTCAACAAGATTTGACTTAAGAGGTCTTTAAATATTTTGGCATATTCTCTTATCGAATCACCTAGTCTTTGCATCATTTCTTTTATCTTTCATGCTACTAGATGTGTGATGTCTTGGATTTTAAAGAATGTTAGAAAACTATTATTTATTTCTTCCTTTGAATGAGTTTTCTTTTTAGTGTAGTTCATGAACCAGGTTAAGGTGCGATGGTGCAATGCAACTCTGAGTTGTGCCATATGCTTATCTTCATCTGTAATATTAGTTACTTCCCAAAAAATTTCACATACAAACCAATGACATTTTGGGTCTTCTTCGCCTTCGTAGATGGGAATATGATTGAGTCCCATTTTGAATTTATTGTTGGGGACACTTGGTTTTCTTGGTTATTGAATTAATACTACTTTTGACTGAGCTATTGAATCTTCTATACAGGTTTTGTTTGCTTCTTACGAAGAATGATACTCAAGGAATAGTTGTTTCTTATTGAGTACGGAATATGCATCCTCAGTTTGGGAACTTTGATTTTTGTATTCGACCAATTGTCATTCCCATGTTTGTGTCATTTCCAGATTGTAGTTAATTTATTCTCTTGATATTAAATGTGGCAGGGGGGTCGATTCGGTGAGGTATTTGATTTGAATAATCATATTGTCGACTTCATTTCATTTAGGCTCGACAATCAATGTGTCTCGTAGGTTTCCCAGGCTGTCCATTCTGTACCATAATAATGTCGATTGGTCATCGATATTTATCCTTTGTTGAAGAAATTATATTATCCTTGGACTGGTTTCTGGTGTGGGAGACATACGTAAAGTTGGCCATGATTCTTTGCAGTCCATACTTTCTGGTACATTGACCGGTTGATGGAGGTTCAACTGTTTGTCGATGTATCTGTTAGGTGTCATTGTGATTGTTGTTATTGCTAACTCTGGTCGATCTTTGTCTGACTCAAACTGCTCACACGCTCTGACTAGCTGACCCTCCCCTAGCATATTTCTATTCAAATTTTTATTGTTCCACTAGTTATGAATCTCTTCATGTTTCTGTTGTCTTTTGTCTCATTCTATCTTTTGGATATCCGCAGATTTCTTATGGGCTTGTTTTCCTCTCGAGGACATTTGGACTTGGGAAACACTACTTCTTGTTTTTCTAAAATCTCGCAATATTGACCGACCCCCCATTTCTGTTAAGCCCTAATGTTGGCTCATTAGCCCTTAATTGGGGCATATTATATTAGTAATGTTATTTTATTTATGTTGGCTTTAGGCCATTAGTTGTAATTATACCTCCTAGTCTCCTATATATACCAAGGAGACATTTTCATTTTGAATCATCTTGTACTTGAACATTTAAGTGGGGTAAAAGGAGGTTGCCCCCTCGAAGAGGCTTATTATCTGAAATTATCTTTGTTTCAAGGCGTTGAGTACTTTTCCTGAGGTTTTTCCATGCTATATTGCTGTTTGGTTCTTAACATATGGGATCAGAGCTCAAGGTCTTGGGGTTTCGCTGCTACATCTGAGACATCATGGAATTTTTGCTATAACTTTTTTCTACAATGTTTCAGAAGGAACCTCTTGGAGGGTATTTAGTAGACAGAGCAAGGTACATTGGGTTCAAAATTCAGCTCCTGAGGCCTTATACTTTCAGAGATACAACCTGTACAAGATAGGGTTCTGGAATCATCCTGAAATGAGTCATTGCAGAATTTTTGCTATAAAAAATTTTCTGTAACGTTTCAGACCCTTAACTCTAGAGGACATTTACAGAAATTAGTAAGACATCTGTGGTAAATAGTTCAGCTTCTGATTCATCTTAAATTTTTAGATACACCTTGTGTGAGATAGGGTATCTGACTAGTCCTATTGACTAGTCTCAAGAAGGTGTTCCAGGTAAAAAAAGCATAACTTCTTGATAGAGTATCCAAATTGAGTGGGACTGGTTGCATTGGATCGTGGATAGCCTTTAGTATTTTGGGTGTGAGTTTCAGAATTTGATATCAATTATTTTGTGTGGGGCATTCTATACAAGTGAGATCTCCTGGAAAGGCCAAAAATCGGCAAGTTGTGAGGAAGTTACCGTAAATTCCACTTGGCACATCCAATTTTGATCAGACCTGTGGAATTCTAGAGAGGAAATATCAAAGAACTACCTAAAAGAAATTTTCATACCCAAAAGGGCTGAAACTTGGGAGATAGAACAGAATAAATATTGTATGGCATAACCACCTCAAAATCAAGACTCAAAAGTGATATTTGGCCAACATGCCACCCAAAAAGGGACCTTCTACACCAAATAAGCCTCCAGAAAATCCTAATTGGACTCTTGATGAAGGTGAAGAAATGCGTAGGGACATAAATGATTTACAAAAGAAGACAGTAACCAAAGATGAACTACAAGAGATGAGGGATTCAATGGAAGCTAAGTTGGATACTAAGATGGATTCAATGGAAGCTAAGATGGATTCAATGGAGGCTAAGTTGGATACTAATATGGATGGCTTAAAAGGGGAGATCATGGAAGTATTGAGAAATTTTGTAATAGAGAAGACACCCAAAAGTGAAAATGCATCCCATGAAATTCATGATGAAGACACAAGGAAGGTGAATCAAGAATTGAGAAACTCCAACTTTGGTTTGAAGACCAACCATGTTCTTAAGATTGATATGAGGAAGTTTGATGGCAAGGACCCAATCACATGGATACTTCAGATGGAGCAATTCTTTGATCTCCATAATGTGCCACATACACAAAAGGTACGAATTGCTTCTTTATATTTAGAACCTAATCAATTTGTTTGGTATCGATGGCTTTGTTCCCGCAAAT
>JASDQU010439507.1:0-10671 GCA_032191745.1 Picea mariana
CCCAGCCAGGGAGATAGCCCCCCCCGGACCCCGCAGAGGGGGTACCCCCCTTCTGCACTCCCCCGTGTGGAAGAGTGTACATACTTCTGTGGTGTAAATAATTCATGGGGTATAAACATGGCTGAAAGCAAGGACCTCTGAATCAGGAAGATAATCAGGCTCCACAACCAACAGTGGCATCTATTAAATCTGACGAAGTTTCGACCAATAGCTTCAGCTTTGCTTCCATGGGAGTATTCATGGACTTGCATTCTAGCATGTTGAATCTCTTTAAGACTTCGACTGTGTACTTCCCTTGGTTAAGAAAGATTCTCTCTAGACTCTGCCATTCCTCAAGGCCTAAGAAGTAATGCATTAGACCAAGGTCTTTTATTTCAAATTCTGCGGCAAGTCTCTGTTTACATTCAACGATGAGCTTTTCTTCTCCAGTTAAGAATAAGTCATCCACATACAATAATAGTATTACTGGTTCATTATCCATGATCTTGAAGTAAATATTTGAGTCTGCTTTACTCTTGGTAAAGCCTAAGCTCGTCAAGAAATTGTCTATACGGTCATACCAAGCTCTGGGAGCTTGCTTCAATCCGTATAAGGATTTCTTCAATCGGCAGACATGAGAATTCCTGTCTTCAACCTCAAATCCTTGGGTTTCTCTATATACACTTCCTCTTCAATAACACCATTCAGGAAAGATGTTGTCACATCCGTCTGGTGTAGCTTCCACTTCATCTTGGCAGCAAGAGCGATAATGGTTCTGATCGAAGTGTATCTCGCCACAAGAGCGAATGTCTCTTCATAGTCAATGCCTTCCTTCTGGGAAAATCCATGAGCGACAAATCTTGCTTTATATTTCTCAATACTTCCATCAGTAGCATGCTTTATTTTGAAGATCCATTTTGATGATACCACATCCTTACTTTTTGGTCTGGGAACTATTTCCCATACATCATTCTTTATTATGGATTGGTATTCCTCTATGATGGCATCTGCCCATTCCTTCTTCTGGATGGCCTCTTCAAAGCATGTGGGTTCTTCATCAAGTAGATTGCACATCAAAGCTGTGTAGTTGGAGAATGGCTTTGGTCTCTTTACCTGTCTCGTGGTTCCTTCTGGAACACCATACTTCTCTCCATCTTGAATAATCTCTCTTGCCCAAGCAGGCTTTCTTTTATGGGAGAAGGTCATTTGAGGAGGTTCTTGAACTTCTGTAATATCATGATCTTTAGGAGTCTCCTCATTAGGGGAAGCTATGACTTCCCTTACAGGTTCTGCAGTTCTGGGAACTTCCCTCACGGATTCTGTCATCCTAGGATTTACAGGTTCCTCTTCATATACTTCTTCAAGCTGGCATCTTCTCGATTTCTTAAGTGTTGCTTCTTCATCAAAGGTCACATCCCTGCTGATCTCAATATGGCGGTGACTAGGTATGTAGATTTTGAAGGCCTTGGATACTTCACAGTATCCCACAAATATTCCCTTCTTTCCGAAGGGTTCCAACTTGTTTCTTTTCTCTTTCGGTATATGAATAAATACTGGAGAGCCAAATATTTTGAGATGGCTTACCTCTGGCATCTTTCCGATGAACATTTCTTCTGGGGTCTTGAACCCAAGTGCACTATGGGATACTCTGTTCTGCACATAAAAAACTGCCATAGATGCTTCTTCCCATAAGCACATAGGAAGATCTTGATCGTGAATCATGGTCTTCACAGCTTCCATAAATGTTCTGTTCTTCCTTTCAGCTACACCGTTTTGTTGAGGATTATAGGGAGTAGTTAGTTCTCTCTTGATCCCAACATCTCTTCAGAATTTTACGAACTCCTTCAAAGTATTTTCTCCTCCATTATCTGACCTAAGTATCTTAATCTTTCTTTCGGAAAGATTCTCTATCAAGGCTTTGAATTCCTTGAATTTACTGAATACTTCATCTTTATATTTTAAGAAATATATCCAGGTCTTACGAGAATAATCATCAATAAATGATACATAGTATACATTCCCGCTAATGGAGGATGATGGCATTGGGCCACACACGTCTAAATGGATGAGTTCCAATGCTCCTTCTACTTTGTTTTCCCTCTTTGGAAAAGGGTTCTTGATGTTCTTCCCTTGCGCGCATCCATTGCATATCCCTTCCTGATCAACCTTGAGTTCTGGTAAACCTGTGACAGCTTTGCATATGTATGGTAGCACCTTGTAGTTGATGTGGGCCAATCTTCTATGCCAAAGTTTGCATGAGTTTTCGATGGAATGGGTCATAGCAGTTTCTGGGTGACCCTTCAGCTTATATAAACCATTTTCTTCACTTCCGATGACGATTGCTTCATTTAAGGTTTCTACCTTAACCCACATAAGAACTTCTGCATCTATGAAGGCAACTCTATAGCCTTTCTTGTCTAAAGCTGATATGGAGAGTAAGTTCTTCTTTAGGCCCGGTACATAGAGTACATCCTTCATTGTTATTGAGTTTTCTGAATCTAGCTTGTAGTTTGATTCTCCTATTCTCTTGATGGGATATTGATAATCATCTCCAAGAGTTACTTTCTAAGAAAACTTCTTTTCTGAAATAAAAGAGAGAGTATTTTTCTTACCTATCATATGCTTTGATGCATCACTATCAATGAGCCATGTGTCCTCTCCAGGTGATACAGATCCTAAGAGAGCTGAGATCAAGACATGGTCCTTAATCATCTTCATAGGTGGTTCTTCATATTCGACAATGTGAGCATGTTGCCTTTTGTGCTTCCTCTTGTACTCTTCTCTTCTGACTGGACAATTATTCACCTTGTGTCCCATCTTATCACAATGATAGCATTGTATAGATGAGAGATCTCGTCCCTTGCGTTGTCCTTTCTTCTGATAATGTCTTGAATGAGATTCTTGATTGTTGAATTTGTTTGATGGTTGTGGTTCTCTCTGAGATTCCCTTTTGAAGTAGGGTTTCTTCATTCCTCCTTTTGTATGAGTAGCTAGGGCTTGATCATCGTCCCTTGCTAGTAGTGCTTCACGGTTGGCTACCCTTGTCTCTTCTTGGGTGCATTCTTCCCATAGGATCTCAAACTATAGTTTCTCCTTTCCACCACATACTGACCGGATGAAGGCATCCCAAGGTCTTGTGAGACCATTTAGGGTGGTTATTACAAATTTGTCTTTGTCGATGGTGTCTCCAATCGCTTTCAACTGTTCTTTTATTTTGGAGATTTGGGAGAAATATTCTTGAATCATTTCTCCTTTCTGCATCTTGGTATTCTTCAACTGAGTTCTTAGATTCATCTTTCAATTGAGTTCTTAGATTCATCTTTCAATTGATGTTCTTTCCTTCATATAGTTTTCTTAGAGCATCAAACATCTCCTTCGGAGTTTTCTTTGACGATACATACAGGATCAGGTGGTCTTTGATTGAATCTGCAATGATTCTCTGAGCCCTGATTGAGTCCTTCTGATGCTTCACTTTCTCTACGACATCTTCAGGTTCCTCCACTTCTTCTTTGATAAATCTTGATAGGTCATTCTCTGCAAGTATCAGACCGATCCTATACTTCCAGGCACAAAAATTGTCTATGCCTTCTAGTTTCTCAACAAGCTTTGTGCTTGCAGACATCTTGTACTTACGACAACAAAAATAACCAAAAATTGAAAATGCTCGAAATCAAATTTTGACCTTACCAGGAGGTGCGATTGGCTGAGGCAAGTAGCCTGGTGTCCTCAGATCTGAGAAAATCCAATTTTTACCTCGTCAAATCTGATCTGTGGATTTCTGGACTGGTGCTTCTGGTACTTCTGGTACTTATGGTACTAGTTTTTTGGTACTTCTGGTACTTTTGCGAAACTAGGGTTTCACTTTCCGAGAGATCCAGCCACTAAAAAGGTGCGTTATATGTGCCAAATTGATCCTGGGGGGAGGGCACAACTTTCTAGGAGGTTAGGGGGCTGAAAAGAGATACTTTTTCAAAACCTTAATTTGCAAGTGCTGCAGCAGTGACGTTTTTCTCTTGCAAATAGTGTTTCCTATAGGTTGGCTCTGATACCATGTTAATGTTTATGCCATTATTATAGTTCTTTGCATTTCAATAGATAAAAGCATAATAAGAACAAGATCACTGAGAAATACACATTCACAAGAGACAAAACATTTATCCTGGGAAACCCTCTAGGGGAAGAAAACCCAGCAAAAACTTCCTTATCATAAATAGCTTATACAATGTTCAAGAGATAACTCAAACCAATACAGAAAGTCCTCCCCAAGAGATGTGCCACTCTTCTTCTCCTCTCTCTAGTAATTGTAGCTTGCCTCATAAGAGAAATGAGCAAGTGAGTTGTGTGTTTGAAGTGAGGCGCTAGCCTCCTATTTATACAAGACTGGCACGTGTGAAAGGTCACAACTGGCAGGGCCGACCTCTCACTCTAGGTGGGTAAACCCACCTTTAATTAATTCTGGGTCTTCCATAATAACTGTTGGGGCCGACTTCTTATTCTGTCCTTTGTAATTGTCCGATGACCAATCCGCAAAAGGGGATTTGGTCCTTATACAATTACCGACATGATTAATCCACAATGGGGATTAATCCAATAACAATAATAATAACAATGACATGATTAATCTGCAATGGGGATTTAATCCAATAATAATAAGAATGCTCTTCGCAGTTACATTATTTCAACAAGGAAAACCTCCCCATGGTGAAATGTTGCTGCCGAGATATGTTCCCCCAAGGAAAGGTGTGCTAACCCATGGAAATTTAAAACCTTCAACGGAACTGCGACCCCCAAATTGACTAGGGACAACCCCAAAACCACTAGAAAAATTCCACCCAAAAGGTACACTCGCACATGATGATGTTGGTCCACTCATAGGATTAATACAGTTAGAAGGACTCCCAACTTCCATGCTGAAACCAAATCCCGCCCCCCCACCAAAAAAAGATCCAGAAGTGGGCATCAAAGTAGATGAGATGGGAATAGGGATGCTAGGTATACTAATGGATGGAAAGGATGACATAGTTGATTTCCTCTATATGGAGGGACCTGAAGAAAATGGTATGGATGGTGTAGGTCCAATGGAGCTAAGGGGTGGTAACATGGAAACCACCGTGTTTCCCCCTAGGGGATTTCCATCAGTCCCACTTGATGATGGGCTCATAGGCTCATCTATGCTAGATGGAAAACTAAGTCTTTAAATGGTGGGAGGATGACTAAACAAAGATAAATTCTTGCTAAAAATTTTCCTTACTTGGACAAGTATAGGTGTGTCTGGCTCAATCAAAAGAGGATTAAAATTTAGTGGAGGACCTTCATCTACCACGTCCACTTTGACCAAACTAATATTTTCAAAGCAAGATAATATCTTTTTTCACCTATATCATGCCGCTTTAGAGGTGGTATCACCTCTGTAATAGGCTCAAGTCCTTGTAGTCGACGAGACCGATGTGATAGTTCATCCACAGTGAATATAGTATGTGAAAATACAAACAAAATTAAAACTAAGGCTGAACTAGAATCAAAATCAAAGAGAACACCCCTAATCAATCTATAATAACAATAATCAAACCAATTGGGTCATGGGCCTTCCAAAAGCCAAGCTTATGGGTGAGATGAAGTCCCCACAAGATTGACTAGCAAAGGTATGAGGAGCAGTTATGATGATCTATGTGAAACAACCTTGACCTATGAAAGTACCCTTTATTAAGGTGGGAATCCTTCAGGGGAATTGAGACCATGAATGAACGTCTATCCCATGTACTACATGAACGTCCCACCGACAATCACATTTGTTTCTACCTAGGAAAGGTCACTAGTACTACTACCTCACAATCAATGATCGGGTGAACATTCATAGGTCCAATCACATGTAAGGGTAGGGTAACTAATCCTAAAGATCTAATGGTGTTGACTAATGAAACCCCCGTATACGTAGCAATTGAAGTGGTACCGCAAACACCAAAACAAGGAGAGAGGGGTAATATCCCTACTTGCCCCGATGTGACCTTGTGCTTAACTCCTCTAATATAGGAGGATATTGACACACTGGTTGCAAGAATGGATTTATCACTCTTTAATGACTCCCAAGTTTCATCTTTGTGGATTTGGAGAGTTTATTCTCCAATCCTAATCCAAGGCCCTAATCCTATCTAATGTTAGTTCACTATAAAAAGAAAAATGTCTAATTGATTTTAGATTACGTAGTTTTGTTTTTACGGTTGTTTCTTAAGTCCAAGGGTAGCGGATGAAAAATTGGTGATGTTATGACTCTTGACCCAACCAAGAAATGAAAAAATGACAATGAAATTAGTTCACTTCGATGAACTCTAGCTATTTGAGGGAGAGATACTTTTTTCTTTTCTTTGCAAACTTTAGAAACACAACCTCACACACACACCAAGAAACCAATGATTGATTCAGATATGAAACCAAAAAATGATCCTAATGAACTCTTTTACTAATGCTTTAAAATTAGTCAAGCATGCAACAATTTTTTTATCTTTTTTTATTTTTATTTTTCCAATTATAATGCAAAAAACAATTCCTAATCTAAGAAAGAATACAAATGAAAAAGGAAAAACTAGAAACAATAAAAATGAAAAAGGGTTGTAGGAAATTGGAAATGATGCTAGATCATCTTAGTCCAATTTCTCTACCAATATCTCACCCAAAAATCTTTAGTTTTAACAGATCATCGTGGGACACAGGCTAGTCAACCAACGAGGGTCATCGCGGGACACCTATGATGCAACCAATAATGATGAGAAAAAAAAATGTTTTTTAGGAAAGAAAATATATGTTCCATATTTGTTAGATTTGTATCGGATCTATGCTCTAGAGAAATGAATGGAAGAAATTCAAAATCAAATCCCAATTAGCAGAGGAAAGGATTGGCAAAGAGGCTCAAACTAGAGAAGAATTCTCTCCAGTATGTTCGCCAGTTCTATTTTGGGATAAATCTCACAGGGATCTCTTTGAAAAGAAAAAAAATATCCCTAGGACCTGCCTAACGATCCTAGAATAAAAGCGGTATATTCCTATGGTTTTCTATGTGCAAGCAAACTATTTTCCTTTTAACCAAGAAGGATGTTGAACATACCTTATATTGACGGTTTTCCTCACGTGTCCTAATTGTTGCATCTCTTGAGATCCACCTCCAACTCCTACAATTTTCTTCTTGCACACAAGAATACAAACAACCACATATCCACTATCCTTCTAATGTTAGGAAAATTAAATTTACTAGATCTATTGTAATCGGTTACTCATAAGATCAAATCCAATTCATTTATGAATAAAGAAAAAATAATATGGAGGAAAACCAATGATCTATTGATTAAAACATAGAGAATACACACAATATCATCCCTTGATGAAGATGCATCCTCCCTTAGCTTCTTGGTCAGGTTCGAAACTTCTAACTTTTGGTTGTGATGGATGGAAAAAGAACCTATGCAAATGGAAAACATAACAATACTTCTGATTCTCCTCCCTCTTTCCCAAGACTTTCCATTTTTATATAGTTCTTTGGAGGAGGCTTGGGAGATATTTTAGATCTTCTACAAACCACTAGAGTCTCTAATGTTGTGAGTTCCTAGGCCCTTTCCATGAAGATACAACTCATCCCTCTCCTATCTCCTTGTAACTCCCCAAAAATATAACTTTTAGGGGTCATCACTTGTTGAACACCTCTGAGGAGTGATGATCATCCCTTGTTTTTCATTGTGTCTAGTGATGATCTCCATAAAGGGCTCAAATCTTAGGCAAAAAATGCATTTTGAGTTACATCCTATTATGGATTCCCTTTTGGCATATAAGGTGGAAATTAAGGATATAAAAATGTTGAAATATGTTGTAATGTACTTAACCAATAGAGACAACGAAACACGAATAATATTCAAAGAAATATGTAGAAAATCATTTACTAGAGACAATAATATTAAAATTATAGAAGATAACCCTTTTATGGATAATTCGAAAATAGAGAGAAATGCTCACCAACATCTTCGAGGGGGGAAAAACCTTTGAGCATATATCCAATACAATAACAATCCCTGTTAAGACCTATACAAAGGCTCATTTTATGTGTAAAACCCCTTATTAAGCCCTAGATATTGAATTATTACATTTGTACTATTATAATTGTATGTCGGCTGGAACCCTTCATGGTACCCTTTCATTGTAATTGTACCCTTTGTCTCCTATATTTATACCAAGGAGACCTAGTTTCAGGAGAATATTATCTCATCACATATTGTATTTTGAATTGGATTTATTTTAAAAGGAGGTTTCCCCCTGAAAGTGGACTATAATAATTAAATTTTTATCATGTTTTAAGGTGTTGGATCATAACATTTGGTATAACAACATTGATCCTAGGGTTTTTATTTTCTAGGAAAGTCATCTTAAAATTTTTTCTATAACATTTTTTTTATCTAAGATGACAAATTCGCAATGACTTTCCTGGAAAATAAAAACCCTAAGATGACTTGCTATGATGACGTTTTGGAGGTCTAATGGATTTTTCTTTTCCAAGTTTTTTTTTGAGAAATTTTAGCAAGTCATCTTAGAGTTTTTGCTATACCATTTTTTTGGGATGATTCAAATAGTGAAACTTGAATTTTATTTATAAGAAGCATAAAAGGTATCTCTGGTAAAAATTCCATCTTCTATGTCATTGTAATTTCAGAGATATACCCAATGGAAGATAGGGTTTTTGATTAGTCCTATAACTAGTCTCGAACAAGTGTTTTGGGCAAAAAAAACGTATCTTCTTCAAAGAAGATACAAATTATATGAGACCTATTGCATTTGAAAGAATACAATCCATAGTATTTCTGGTAGAAATTTAAAATCAGGTATTAAATGTTGAAATATTAATTGTTGAAAGATTAATTGTTAAAAGATTAATTGTTCAAATATTGGCTGTCATTGAATTGTTTAAATATTGGTTTTCATAGATGTCAACCCTTGAAGAGGAAGTTAACGAGTTGTTTGCCATCATGAGATTGTAAATAGAAGATAACAAGTTTCATGTGAGTTGCATGTCATCATGAGATTGTAAACATAAGATAACAAGTTGCATGTCATCATGAGATCCTATGTGAGTTTCATGTCATCATGAGATCCTCATTAAAACAGAGAGAATATTTAATTGGAAAATCACTTATGTGAATATATTGGTAGATATGAGGCAATGAGTTGAGGTCAAAGAAGTCCAGTGAAGGAAGAAGTTTGCAAGAGCCAAGCATATGGAGAAAGAGTTGAAGATCCAGGTTCTTTTTGTATATCCATGGTTTTTAAGAGGAAAATCACGTACATCTGCAAGTTGCAGTGAAGAAAAGCATGAACATCCGCGAGCATATAATGTAAGGGTCACAGACCTGTGAAGAAAAATTGTTGAAGATCAGAGATCTAAAACTCAGGTCAGCTACAAGTTGAATGTATGTCTTCCTATGTGTGTTAGGGTGTGTATTCTAAAGAAATAAAGAACATATATGTCCTAGTGATTCATAACCATTTGATTTGGAGAACTCTCTTGTGGATATTAGTATAAGTTATATGTGGTTGCAATCTTGATGATACATTGAAATCAATAGCAGCAACAGAAGCATAAACAACAACAAAAACAATGAGTTATCACTGATAGAGGTAGTGACATATTGGTCTACATTTATATTTCAGGGCAGTTGGACGGGGCAAGGAAATGGGGTTGTAGCCTCCTTTCGATTGGAGCCAATAAATTAGGGATTTGGATATTCCTTCATGTTGCAACCTGTAAATAGGGGGTTGGAGCCTCCTTCCAGTTGTAGCTGGAGAAATAGGAAGTTGGTGCTTTCGATGAATGTACTCTTTCATAAATAAGAAAATCATTCTGTGAATTTCTCCTGCATTGGGTTTCCATGTAAAATTATGGTGTACTATGTTTATGTGATGTTTATGCATTGAATTATGGTGTTTTAAATGATCATGATATTTATTGAAGGTTTTATATTGTGATTAAAAGTACTAAGTGTGTTCATATTGATTTACCCCCCTTCTCAGTATTCCAACAATTGGTATCAGAGCAGGTCATTCAAGAAGAAGTCTAACCACTCGAAGGAGATCATGGAATAATCTAAGATTGGAGAACCAGTGTTTGGCGATGAGAACTATACCTTCTGGAATAAAAGGATGACAAAAGTTTTACATGCACAAGTATTTGATGTTTGTGAATTAGTAGTAGATGGTATACATCACCAATCACTCCCCCAATTGACAGAGATGGAAAGAAACTTAGCGAAAACAACTCAAAGGCTAAAGGTACCATTCTGAGTAGTCTAGTTGATTCAATATTTGTTAAGGTTATGCATTGTGACAGTGCAAAGGATATTTGGGATAAACTCTAAAATATTTATGAAGGAGATTCCAAAGTTAAGGGAGTTAAGTTGAAATCTTCAAAAATAAGTTCGAACAATTGAAGATGAAGGAAGATGAAGACATTGTGCAAGATACCAGATATATAAAATATGCAGAACAGAAACGAAATGCTAGAAATAACAGAATAACAGTAAAATATCCAGCATAATCTTCTCAATACACAGAAACGATATATGAAATAGCAACAGAAATAACACTTGAATAGAAATAGCACTTGATTCAGATAGCAATGTTCACAGGCCTCTTCGAGGGGGCAACCTCCAATCGAGCAGC
>JASDQU010439507.1:10808-50465 GCA_032191745.1 Picea mariana
ACAATAGTAGTGGGGTCTGCGTCGATGATCTGTCTTTTACCAGTATTTTCAGAATCAGATTCTGAATCAGGGTTCGGCTCCTTGTCTTTGATCTCGGCCACCAATGACTATTTTGAGCGACATTCGTCGGTGTTGTGCCAGGGGATTTTGTGGAAATCACACCATTTTCCGGTGTCCTTCTTTGTCTTCTCGTGACCCTTCTTTTCCTGTGGCTTGGACTGGTTTTCGAGAGACTGTTTGTTAGGGCTGTCTTTGTCATACTTTGGTTGTTGTGGATTTGCAGACCCGAACTCCCGTTTGTTCTGGTGCTTAAATTTATGCTCGATTTTAACAGCATATCGATAGGCAGCACCGAGTGATGAGATGTCCAGAAAATCCATTTCAGTTTGGATGTATCTGTGTAGAGCCCCACGGTATTTCAGAACCAAATGTCGTTCAGAGTCTTTGATACCCATCTTGGTGCACAAGGTATGGAAGCTATTGGTGAACTCTGGAACTGATTGGCCCTTCTCTTGTCGTAGTGTGGTCCATCTCATGTATTGGTCCTCATAGTTGCCAATAGGGTAGTACTGTTCCTTTACCGCATCCATAAAAAATTCCCAAGTGGGCTCGGCCCCATATATTCCAGAATCCTTTGTGGAACTCTGCTCCCAGTAAGTTTCCCACCAATGTTTGACATGGGGGAGAGCCTTAAGGAGTATGAAGGTGATCTTTTCCTTGTTTGAAAAATTATGAACAGAGAAATAACCTTCTAGCAGATTTAACCATTTATCTAGGGCATTTGCATCTATTTGACCTTCAAATACGGGAATATCAAAATTAACCTGTACCTTGAAAGGCGAGGTGCCTCCAAAGTGGTCGCTTGATGAAGATGCGCCTGATTCTATCGGTAGGCATTGAAGGATGTGGGAAAAATTCTCCATCATTTCATCCCTCTGTCGCGTGAGAGCTTGCTCAAGCAATAGACTGATAGGATCGTCTGCTGCATCATTTTTCTTTTCTTCCGCCATTGAGGGTTTCTTGGGTGTGCGAGAGCGATTGTCCTCGAGAGAGACAAGCTTGAGACCCAACTTTCTATACTCAGACCTCGTCAGGGACATGCATTGAAAAACGATCAAGAGCAGCCTGCTCTGATACCACTGATCCGGATTATTTTCGGCATGAAATGAGAGTAGAGATATAATAAAGAAATGCACAGAGATACTGTAGATATTCAATAATATAACAGAAATGTATCAGAGATGCAACCATAACCATAGATATTGATCTAAAAATAGAAGGCTGACTTGTTATGCTATGCAAGAACCCTCTACCTCATTAAATTAAACCTTAACAGGACCTTGCTTCATGTGTTCAAATATGCAAGATAGTTTATGTGTTTAGTTTATGCTTCTTCTTTGCAATGTGCATGTGTGAGGAATGTTCTTTTAAAAGGTTAATCATGTGTTATAAATCAATACACAGCAATATAAAGTGTATCAAATAACACATAAAAATCACAGCAATACCAAGATGATAAAGGAGTTCACCCCTCTCTGGGCTACATCTCCTTGAGCCTCCTTCAATGGACTTGGCTCTTTGGGATTAGTTTGTCAAATGTTCTTTTACAAGCTGCTGCTCAACTCCAATGGATTTACAGACTGTACCATTGGGTTCAAAATACACAAAACCCCCAAGATTGACTATTAGAACTCTGAAAATGGATCTTGTCTCATCCAGCAATGACCTCTTCTACATGTGACCTCCAAGCTTCCCTGAGCTTCAATGGGGAAAAAACACCTATAAAAGTCCTCCAATGGATTTGAAACCTATCCCAATGTGTTCATATCATAATAAACAGTCAATAATGACTATTCAGTCTCAGAAAATTGACATGGGCTCATCTAAGCAATGCCTCAAACAATGAGGGCTTTAAGGCTCCCTGGAGCTTCCTCAAGATTCAATGGTTAAAAACCTGCATAAGGAGTCTCCAAATTCCTGTGAAAACATCACCAATGGACTCAGAACATCCAAAAACCCCTAGCTGGGCTTTTACAGCACCTGATTTGGTCAAAAACTCTAAAAGTTATGCCTTCTGCCATTTTTCCCCTTCAAGCTCTGTTACTGGTTCGCCATTCTGCACCTGTGGGAAAGTGAATCTAGCCTCAGGCGTTTCTCGTCCAAAACTAAGCACCCACGCGCATTCCCGAAATTGGTGAAAAATGTCGATTAGTTAATGGGAATCAAGCCCCCGAGGATGGAGGTGTTGGGCGCATGGGGCCATGTGGCCATGTTCCCCGCGCTAAAATAGGGCTAAGTTTAAAAGAGCCAATGAACAAACGCCAAGTGTTGGGCGTGGGGCACTCTGTTGTAACTGTTTGAACAACCAAATGCACGCCATTTAAAATATTGGTCACATGTAATATAACATAAGACCGCGCGCTATTAATACAAAACAATAAACCGCGCGCCAAAATCCAACAGGCATGGTCATATGACATGATAATGTGACCGCGGCTATGTTTGCAAAATTGTTCGCGTGCCTCCATTTAAACAAAGGTATGTAACATAACCGTGGTTATACAAATGGAACCCCATGCAATTTCAAACGGTTTAAAATGTGTAATCAATATAATCCACGGTACAAATTGGAACCGCACGCGCAAACAAAAGTACATTGGTCATATGCATTATAAAGTGTCCATGGGTCGGGGCTTAGCCCCGGCCCGACCCCCCTTTCAATTTAAATAACACACCATAATAAATAAATGTGCGTTGGTATAAAGAACAAGAACCAACGGTCGGCATAAAGGTTAGCGGAAATGGGCGAAGGCTTTGTATGGAGGGGAGGTCACCGGTTCAAATCCGGTCGACCCCAAAATTTTTGAACAAAAGACCAAATAGTCAAAAATCGGGGTGCCACGTGGCAGCCCGTGATTGGGCCATGTGGCACCCAATCATTTGCCATCAAAACTGCCACGTGTCGTAATATTACTTGCCAACTTCCAACCAATAAAAATGCGCCACGTCACTTGCCACTTGTCATCCGTCGATTAGCCCACGTCATCATACAGTCGCCACGTCAAATGATGACGTCATTATGTGCCACGTGTCACCTCAGGATTGGCCAAACTGTATGCCGAAAAGTCAAAAATGCATGACACGTGTCACGCTCTGGTGCCACCACGTGTCTTGTATGGACTGACACGTGTCACCGTATGGACCTGCCACGTGTCCTATACGGACTGTACAGACAGGTACAGTCAGCATCAAATTTTTCCTGTTTGGCTCGGCAAATAGATCGCGATATCTTCTCCATACGGACTCCGTTTGCGAAAGTAAATATATCGCCGGAATCAGGAGAACGAGAGGGACGCAATGGAACCGTTTTCGTCGCATTCCGAGAACTTTGAAAATTGAGCAAATTTTAGACCCCTGGTCCAGATTCTGATTAGATATACAGTAATACACGATTTCTATTAATCAGAGAAATGTACAGAGACTGTAAAAATACAGAGTGAAAGACTCGCTAGAATGGTGGCAGCTTATCTCTGAGAAGAGATGTGACAGCTACTCGCATTCACAAGAAGAAGATTACAATGAGGCTCTGGAGGCCTTTTTACAATAGACGAGAATGCCAAAAGTCATAGACATCCCAAAACCTAACCCTAGGAGATGAAGCGCCAAAAGTCATGTGGGCCCCGTTTAGGTAAGTTAGTACATCAACTTCCAGGGGTCGTAACTTTTGCATAAGATCCCCATTTTAGGCGTGTGATAGCTCGTTGGAAAGGTAATGTCGAGGAGATTCATTTTGGGGGCTCAATCATGCCTTTGGCTATCATAGAGAACCTATATCTCGAAAAACCTTCATTTGGACCCTCAAAATGGCCCCGAAAGTTAAAACCTGCTAAAAATAGTAAATTGCCAAAATGCCCAGAAAACTGTTTTGAGCCATTTGGAAAATGTGGGTGGCCACCGATATCCACCTGGATCATCCTTAGCCCTGATGTTTTTCCTCTTGTACCTTCTTCCATTGCACATTATTACAAACTCATCATCTTCTACATATACAACTTCTTTGGTTCTCTTCATCCTCAGTCCCTCCCTCCCTTCATTTCTTCCTTCACTCTTTCCTACCATTAGGCGATCCTTTTTTCATCCCCTAGTTCCGCTATGTGCACAAATCCCCTTAGTAATCAGACTCCATTGTCATCACACACTTTTCGCACAACAACATCTTTATCCACGTACCCAACGATTTCATGAACCTTCCACGTGGACCTTTGAATAAATCCCTCTCTGCAAAACTAAATGACTGGGTACAATCCACTGCAAATTCTGTAATATAAACTCCCAATATACTATCCAACCATAAATCAACTGCGCAATAAGTCTTATTACTTATATAATTCAATTGCCTTACCAACTCAGGAGTCTACTTCCTCGGCGTTGAGGTTCATTACCTTCCATTATTCTCCACTAATCTTTCTAACCACTCAGTCAAAATAATTAGAAATTTGCCAAAGAAAATCTCATGCAACTCTGTGTACACATACCTTTGCATTCATTTCTCATCGCTCATATGAGGTTTTCTATTCTCTTTTCTTGCAAATTCTTATTCTTTCCCTTCCAGCCATTTTGAGATTTCTTTCTTAGTTGATCTCCAAAACATTCCCTCAATCATAGATTCCAGATCTCGGCAGCAGAACCATTCATTGGCGCACGGTTGTAAAACCTTAGGTTCAAGTTATATTAACTAAAAAGACCCTTCAGACACTGGCCCTTTCAGCATCACCTGCATGCAAGTGAAGTCTCACCCAAGGCATCTATTGGGGTTGTGGGAATCAAGTTTTTGTAGTAGTGAGGGGATGGTAGGTGATCATCTTATTTGTTCTACTTATGTATTCTATGTGCATTATCTTGTGTCCATTATTCCTTGGTTACTTACTGAATTCAATTAGCTAGTACCATTATACTGCAAATTGCAACATAAGCCAATTGTTGTCACATTCATAACTATTGCGCAGTGATTATATGATAAACAAATCTAGTCTAACATGCATAAGAGAACATTCATGATCAATCACATAAAAAAACAAGTAGACACAATAATTAATGTGGTTCACCCAACTTTGCGCTACGTCCACAACAACTAGATTTCCTATTATGCTTTCTGTAACCATCTCAGGCTTGCACACTATGCTTACAATAGCTTGATATCATGCTATATCTTCTTCCATCTTGCTTAGTGGCTCTGTAGTTAAATTCTCTCTCTACAACTTCTTCCTTACAATCAGACATAGACCTTTTCATTCTTAGTCTATTATGTCACTCTCCTCTCAAACAAACCCCTATTCTACCCAACCCATTACATATTTACACATGAATTATAGGGTTCAAAACCCTACTTGCTTATTCTCAAAACCCAATTACAACTCCTTTTGACTTAGGACAACTCATGTTGACTCATTGTTCGGGTTGACTTTTCCTGCTTTTATGCCTGCATGTTGCTTTTGCACATCTTTCTCCTTTTGGCATGTCGAACTATTGTCCTTCCTTTTCGCCCTCTTTCTTCTCTTGTTTTATTCTCTTGCTTTATTCTCCTTATTTACTCTCCTTCTTTATTCTCCTCTAAGTATACTTTTATTGCGCACTTCAATCCCGAATGCACATTTACTGCGCACTCTGCTCCTGCCTTCTGTTCTTTCTTCTATTGTTATGCACCTCCTCCATACTTGGGATTATCCTTAAATTTCTATCCAAAATGCCTATCCAACAAGGGTCCTTGACCATGGTTAGGAGAGGAAACCAAGTCCTTAGGCCACGAAGGAAGCTTTGAGTGTTAAAATGTTTTCTTTTCTAAAAATATGAGGGGTAGTTTTAAATATATGTTTTAAAAGTATAAAGGGTTTGTTTGTTGCAAATGGAACACGTGTGCATTCTAGAATGTGTGCGCATTCCTTGAAATTCAATTTTTTTTACAAGATTGATGTTTCTCACCTACATGCTTCCTAGTTTAAATGCTTGGTATTTAGTTTTAGTATGAGAATCCTGGTGGTACTTCAAGATGAGGATCTTGGTGGTACAAGAACTATATAAATAGAAAAACTTCATTTTTTCCTAATTCATATTAATATCTTTTTTTTATATACATTATTTTTAAAATAGGCTTTAAAAATTCAACTACATATACATCTCACTATGAATATTTCAAATATGTTTTTTTATATTATTTCTTTTTCCTATTTATTATTTGTTTTTTCACATATACATCTCACTATGAGTATTTTAAATATGTTTTTTTAGTAGTGTTTCTTTTTTTCTATAGGTTATTTGTTTTTATTTTGATATAAATATCATAATTATTTATTATTGTTTTTTTAATTTTTATTACTTTAATCATTTTCAAAACAAATTATAAAAAATCTCAAACTTTTAACACAAATTATAATGATGAGATAAAAATTTATAGTTATTATTATAATATATATGATATCTAGTCAAACCCGATCCTTGAGCCGCCTTTATCGGTTAAGATTCAACTCCAACCGTTCACTAAATGCTATTGCTGTTGGAAAACAATGAAGATTATATAATAAGTTAGCTTATAATATAAGCTTGCTGTCGGGAAAGAAATAGAAATTTCAAAAAAGTTGAAGTCTGAAAAGTTAAAAATTATTAAGGAAACATATTAAGAGAAAATATGAAAGAGTTTATTTTTAAAGATTTAAAAAAGAAATTGGGGAGTTTCCAGATTCTGACATCATATTTAAGTTATGAGAATTTTATTTTATGGAAAAGTATATTTATAAGAATTAAAAAAGAAATTTGGAAAGTGATAATGACATCATATTCAAGTTATGAGATTTTTTTAATATGAAGAATATATTTATAAAGATTTTAAAAAAATAATTGTGAGTTTGAAAATTTTATATTTATTTATAAATGGAAAGTGATAATGACATCATACTTAAGTTAAAAGATTTTTAAAAATGAAAGATCATGCTTATAAGGATTTAAAAAAATAAAAATTAGGAGTTTTAAAATTTTATATTATTTATATGTGGAAAGTGATAATCACATCATATTTTAGTTAAGAGATTTTTTAATATAATATTTATAAGGATTTAAAAATAAAAATTGGGAGTTTTAAAATTTTATATTTATTTATAAGTGAAAAGTGATCTGGACATCATATTCAAGTTAATAGATTTTTTTAATATGAAAGACTATATTTATATTTATAAAGAAATTTGAAAGTTTCAAAACTATATATTTACTTATAAGTGAAAAGTGATAATGACATCAAATTCAAGTTAAGAAATTTCCTAAAGTTAAAAATAAAAATTTTAATAATTTTTATTATTATTATTATTATAATTATTTAAAAAACATATTATTATAATTTATTAATTAATTACAAATTTTTAAATATATATATATATATATATATATATATAGTTTTTATTTTAAATTAAAAAAAATAAATATTTGACACTTTTTCATAATAAAAAAAATAACATTACAAGATTTTATAGTGAAATTGTGTATTAACATTGTTAGCATAGGGGTAGACCCAACGCTACAATAATGTACCAATAAAACCCTAACTACCGGTTTTTTCGGCAACACCTGCGAAGCAGATGAAGTCTCACTCGAGATAGAGGCAGGGGTAGTTGCAGGACTCCAGTGTCTGCAACCTTAGCTAGGACACAGATCTGTGATTGTAACACCTTGACATAGGACTTAACAATTATGATTCATCAATATTCAGTCTTAGCTTACAGCGTAGCTAAACCCTAACAGAATATCTGCGCAATATTCACATAGATTCAATAGACTCAAGCATTAAGCATACCAACATAGATCAGATCTAACATTCATTCACAGTATTTGGCACAAAGCTATCATATTAGATTCATCTATCATCTAACATCGCACTAAGCATTGAATCACATAAACAAAAGAACAACCAAGAAGCACAAAGCATTCACAACACCAGATATATGTGGTTAACCCCACCCTGGGGCTACGTCCACCAACTCTTTGTCTTCTTTATTATCTTCGATCAATCTTCTTACATGCACAAAGCCCCAAAATCAACTCCATAGAGGATAGCAGATCTGTGCACCTTGCTAGCTCATCCTTCCTTGAGTTATAGCACAAAGCCTTCCACAGTCTCTTACAATCACTTGCACTTAGCTCTGCAAGCCACACAGTATGCACAAAGCAATTACCACTTAGCACTTAGCACACTGGCCTCTTCTTACATCGCCTAGCTACTTATTTATACATTACAAAATAGCCCTAAGCATGGGTAAACCCATGGGCCGACATCCCCATACCCATTACATAAGCCTAAAACCCAAAAAGGCCCTCAAAAGGGGCCAAGATCTCGAGATCTCCGCTTCGACTTGCGCTTTGTCTTCGACAACCTATCGAAGTCCCAAAAATAGGTCCATAATTCAACTTTTACCCAAAGATATGTTAGAAATTACAATCAAAATAAAAAATAGTGATTGAATCAATCGTTACTTGATGTGGACATGATGGACTAGTGAATAATATACAATGCCATTGATATTGGGCAAGTGAATAGTGAATAATATATGGATGTAATTGTTATTGACCATGATGGACAAGTGAATAATATATAGATGCCATTGTTATTGACACATGGACATGAATAAGATGTGAGTGTAAGTTGTTATGAAGATGTGAAAATAGGGGACAAGGGCCATGTTCCATGTAAATTATAAAATTGAATTAGATATTAAAGTAAAACCTATAAAAATATAAAATCAAAAGAGTAAACCTTGTAATCTATTGTGAAAATATTTATTTAGTATTTTGGCTTCGAAATTCAAAACACTTTCAATTTATTAATATGTTTTAATATATACACATCATTAAAAAAAAGTAATTACAAGGCTTTTTAAAATATTTAAAAACGTGTAATCTATTGTGAACCTATTTATTTTGTATTTTGGTTTCGAAATTTAAAACACTTTCAATTTATTAATATGTTTTAATATATGCACAACATATTAAAAAAAAAAAAATCACAAGACTTTTAAAATATTTTAAAACTTATTTTAAAAACTAATTTTTTAATGAAAATATTTATTTAGTATTTTGTTTCTAAGTTCAAAACACTTTCAATTTATTAATATGTTTCAATATATGCACATCATATTAAAAAAAATTCACAAGATTTTTAAAATATTTATAATGGTTTTATTTATTTCTAAAAGAATTAAAGAGAGTAGATCAATGTTCTTAGTTTAATCACTTGTTTGAAATCACTCTTTCTTCTTATTTACACATTGATAATAATTTTGCTTTTAACTTAGGATTTCAAGCCACTATAGAGTTTTTATCTTTTCTTAGGTGTTTTATTATTGAACAATTATTATAGTTTTAATATTTTATTGATGATCTTTCTAATATTATTTATGGATGATCTTTTTAATATTATAATATTATTTTCTCTTTTCACTATAGAGTTTTTATTTTTTCTTAGGTGTTTTATTATTGAACAATTATCATAGTTTTAATATTTCATTGATGATCTTTCTAATATTATTTTCTCTTGTTATTGTAGCATGTTTATTGTGGGATAAATCTGACAAGGATCTTACTAAATACACAACATAATCTCTCTAGGACTTGACTAATGATCTTAGATAGAAAAGGGTACATTCTTATGGTTTTTTAGATGTAAGCAAACTCTTTCCCTTTTAACCAAGAAAGAGGTTGAACATACCTTAGATTGATGGTTGTTCTTGCGTGTCCTTGTTGTTGTAGCTCTTGAGATCCAGCTCCAGCTCTTGTAATCTACTTCTTGCACACAAGAATATAAACAACCACATATTGACTATCCTTCTAATGTTAGGAAAATCAAATTTACTAGATTTATTTTGATTATTACTCATAAGATCAGATCCAATTCATTTATGAATAGAGCACAAATAATATGGAGGAAAACCAATGATCTATTGATTAAAACATAGAGAATACATAGAATATCATACCTTGATGAAGATGCATCCTCCCTTGACTCCTTGCTCCTTTCTCCTCCCTTAGCTTCTTGGTCAAGTTAGGCACTTCAAACTTCTAACTGATGGAACAAACACCTCAACAAATGGACAACATAACAATATTTTTGATTCTCCTCCTTCTTTCGCAAGAATTTCCTTTGTTATATAATTCTTTGGAGGAGGCTTGGGAGAAATTTTAGATCTTCTAGAGACCAATAAAGAATTGAATGCTATGAGCTCCCATGGCCTTTCCACAAAGATACAACTCATCCCTCACCTATATCCTTGTAAATCCATGAATCTAGAAGTTTCATGGGTCATCGCTTGTTGAACACTTCTGAGGGGTGATTATCATCGCTTCTTTTCCACTATGTGTCCAACAATGATCTCCAAAAAGGGATCAAATCTTAGGCAAACCATGCATTTTTTGTTACATCTTCCTATGGATTCCATTCTGTCCTGTAGGGTGGAAATTAAGGCTATAAAAAATTCCCCCTAATGTGTGAGGCCAGGAAAGGAGTGGATGGACGAAATACATTACAATAAAATAACGTCCATGTGAGGAAGCATGAGGAGAAAGAAAATGAAGTTTGAAATTCAAAGAAGTCCTGCAATAAAACACCAAGGATATTAGGAAGACAACGAGCACTGAGGAGAGTGCCCCCAAATTCTTAATTGTCCTCATGTACAAGTGATACACTCCATCACAACTCAGGAGGGGATGTTGTAAAGGATTGATATGGCCCCAACCCAAGGTCTTCATCCCAAACCCCAATGGTACAAATCTACATCATAAAAATAGATAAGTTGATGTCGATCATGGTAGAAACCATTTGATTACCAGTCATTGATGCATACCATTAACAGACATGAGGGGACTCGTCGATGATGAAGATGGACCCTAAGGTACCTATTAGAATCTAGAGAGTGTGAATAGATGAGCTGGTGTCGAAAAATCATAGAATAAATCTATCAAGGATTAATGATGTAAAATTGTTGTCGATCATGAGGAGGTATTCCACTTAGGAATGCAAGATCCAAGGTGCTAGCTAGTTTCTAGATCCCTCTCCTAGATAATTTATTGAAGTCGATAGGAAGAGATCCATCGAAGGAGGGCCTTGAAGTATCCCCCAACAATCGACATGAAAAATACATCAATAAATGATGTCAAGAGAGAGTATCACTAAGTACAATTGACACAGGCATGGTCGACTCGTAAAGTCAACAAAACAGTAGATGACCGACTTAGGCTTAATTACATTAAACATATAGCATAAAACAATGGTGAATTGGTAGCAAGACACAAGAGTTGGATGAATATAGTGCAACAACACAAGAGGCATTGAAGCACTTGCTATAATGACTGTATGAGTAGTTAGTTAGAGGAGTACCTTTGACTCATATTACTGGGATAGATCCTACACAAGCTAAAACCTAATTGTATGATGAATACTAAAAAAGGTGCCATGTTCAAGGGTGACTCAAATGGCGTTGCCATTTTGAGAATAGACCAATGGTGAAAATCCCCCCCTCTTATATATATATATATATATATATATATATATATATATATATTTTCCCTCCATCGTGGTTTAACAAGTGCAAAAGAGGAATGAAAGTAAGCTTCTTCATGGTTTAACGATAATGAAAGAATGAACCAACTATGCTCGATATGTTCCCTTTTCATGTCCTTTTATGAGTCTAAAAAAGAGATAAAAGTGTACTTGGAGGGAGAGAATGAGTGGCTTAACAACATGCTCCTATGTTCCAAGCACATGGGATTGACCTAAGCAACAAGGAGTGAAAATAGTATAGGAAAGTGAGATCCACTCCTAGAAGTTGTTCTCTCCCTAGGTAGGTGGATGAAAAACAGAGGCCAAATATTGCAAGAGGTGGAGGGTCAAGTCTATTGCATAACAGTTAGCAAGATTAAGGGAAAAAACAGTGTAGCGGTGAGAGGAATGACGCAAGAAACAAATGCATAGAAAACCATTAAAAAACATTAAAATTATTCGGGAACCCCCATGAGATGTAGCTAGAATATAGACAAAGAGAGAATAATGAAGCTCAATCATCAAGTCATGGTGGGGCTAAAGGATGGCTCTCAGGCCTATGAGAAATCACAACATGGGCACCGAATGAAAATTCAGGTGGTAACTAGGGAAACCATGAAAGGTAGGCACGACCGAACCAATTATGACATACAAAAGGAGTGGGTAATGTCACAACTGACCGTGATTAAATCTAAGGCATAGTGTTGGCAGTATGGACGGTTAATAATGCAAGGTAGGAAATGAAGTGAAAAAACTATCCCTATATGCCCATTAAGAGAATACATACCTCAAGTTCAGTGGAAGTCACCATATTCGTAAAAAATTCCCCATAATCCTCTCAACACATGTAAACTAGATTCTAGGAGTCAAAACGCATAATGAAATCTAAAAAAAAAATGTTTTTGGATTTTTAGGATATGATATATGAAAACAAAAAGCACTCACACCACACACCTATGTACAAGGCACTACACATATTTTCAAATCTCAGGCCAAGGATCCTATCCATAACCAATGAACTCATGGGTCGGTGTTGGCATCATATGACACACTCTGTGAGGGCCATGCCACATAGAAACAAATTTATGCAATCAAAGATACTAATCATGAGTATTTTCATGAGCTATGGAGGCTCATTGATGGGTCCATCAAGAAATGAAGGAAGTAAGAAACGTGAATCGTCGATGGAAGGGGTAGCAAAGAATTTGGTGGAAAGTTTTGAAAAAGATAACCGAGGTGGAAAAGGGTCAATACTAGGAGGGCTATTGGATTCCCCAACAAATTCACATAGTCTCGGATCATGAATGATCATGTCAACTCTCATTGGTTTTGAATCAGGGAAACATGATCAATGAATCACCTCATCCTTTGGTTGATATAAGGAAGCCATGAATTCCAATATGGCCTCTTCTGAAAAAAACTCAAAGTCTACGAAGTCATGTGAACATGGAGAGTCAACAACCCATATGGGAGGGCCCCCAGGCTTGGCGCAGCATGGGAAGGCTCATAAATTTCATAGTTTTTGGCCCAAGTATGAAAATTAACCGTTTGGTCACACATAAAATGGAAACATTCAAGGAATATCCCTCATGAATATGGGTACCTTCCACACCCCCTTGCGAAGGGGTAATATTTTTTGCATCCATATGTTAAGGTTAAGAGGGGAAAGGATGAGTTAAAACAACAGGCTATTGGGGGGGGGGCGTTGTTGTGCCAAAAATCTATGGACCTCATCCTTCCAAGAGAACTAATGAGTAGGGTGGTATTCCCCACAAATGGTGCAGGGAAACCAACTTTTCCATTTCTCTTTAGTGCCCCCTTCTTAGGTGTTTTGGGTGGAGGCAGTACCTTTCTCAAGATTGGATTTTTTCTTCTTATTCAGTTTCTTCATTCCTCCAAGTTGTTAAGGATTCTTTGTTTACATGGATTTCACCAAATTGACCTCAGAGGTTTGAGTAGGGATCACAATAGTTTGAGCACTAGTACCATAAGCTGACGAGTCAAAGTTAATGGACATTTTATCGATATGATCAACTAACTAGATTACAAAGGCATGTGAAACAAAACTAACCACACCATCGACATGGGGTCCTAGATTTTGTTTCTTTGGATCTTTCAATGACCAAGGAGAATTTGTGATGATATCATAAAGTGTACCTGACTGTGAATATATCAAGTCCAAGTGTTGGGCACACAATATGTCCTGCTCCTCGATGGTTTCTCCAACCATAGCTACATCTTTGGCAATGGGTGGTAGGAGGGACTTGGTGAACCACTCCATAAGGAGTTTATCAAGAATATGAGTCTTAATCATCCTACTTTATCATTTCCACTCACGTATATGATAAAAAATGTGGGTGGCATTGTCTTGATGTAGTGAATTCAAGAGTTTCATTCCTATCTCATACAAAATAAACAATTGGTAATGCATTAAGAATGCCATTACCAAGTCATTGAAGATTTTAAAGGAACCACCTTTTAATTCAATGTGTCATTTGGAAGAAACTCCAGTCAGGTATCTATGGAAAATACGTAGCCTCACACTATCATCCATCAACAAGTTGGATGAGCACCTTAAGTGGTATGTCATGATGTTTGTAGAGGGGTCTTCTCCTGACTTACCATCAAATTTCAAGATATTTGAAGGTATCTTGGAAGGGATTTCCAACCATGAAGGGTCATGGCTAATGGGTTCATTAGTTAACCATGAAAAATCTAGTAAATCTAATGTTGCAAGGAAAGGAAACGATGCAAATGAATACTGGGAGGGAGTTGAAGTCTTTGTTGTTCCAAATGGACCTTATGGTCCCCCTATATTTGTACTACTAGAGGATTTGGGAGCTTTGAAAGAGTGAGTGCCCCCTAGTATGGTGGAACTTCTAGGAGAATTAATTCTCCCAGGACCAAACATTCCCCTAAGGGGGTTTCCATCGGGGGGGGGATTTGGACCCTCCAAGAAAATTATTCCCAAAGTTAGTCCTAGGGAAGAAATCCTCAGGATTGAATGTGTTAACAAAAGGAAAACCTCCCCATGGTAAAATGTTGCTGCTGAGATATGTTCCCCCAAGGAAGGTTGTGCTAACCCATGGAAATTTAAAACCTCCAAAGGAACTGCGACCCCCAAACTGACTAGGAACAACCCCAAAACCACTAGAAAAATTCCACCAAAAAGGTACACTCACACATGCTGATGTTGGTCCACTCCTAGGATTAATAGAGTTAGAAGGACTCCCAACTTCCATGCTGAAACCAAATCCCACCCCNCCCCCCCCCCCCCCCCCTGACCAAAAAAAATATCCAGAAGTGGGCATCAAAGTGGATGAGATGGGAATAGGGATGCTAGGTATACTAATGGATGGAAAGGATGACATAATTGATTTCCTCTAGATGGAGGGACCTAAAGAAAATGGTATGGATGGTGTAGGTCCAATGGAGCTAAGGGGTGGTAACGTGGACACCACCGTGTTTCCCCCTAAGGGATTTCCCTCAGTCCCACTTGATGAAGGGCTCATAGGCTCATCTATGCTAGATGGAAAACTGAGTCTTTAAATGGTGGGAGGATGACTAAACAAAGATAAATTCCTGCTAAAAATTTTCCTTACTTGGACAAGTATAGGTGTGTCTGGCTCAATCAAAAGAGGATTAAAAATTTGGTGGAGGACCTTCATCTACCACGTCCACTTTGACCAAACTGATATTTTCAAACCAAAGATAATATCTTTTTTCACCTATATCATGTCGCTTTAGAGGTGGTTTCACCTCTGTAATTGGCTCAAGTCCTCGTAGTCGATGAGACCAATGTGATAGTTCATCCACAGTGAATATAATATGTGAAAATATAAACAAAATTAAAATTAAGGCTGAAATAGAATCAAAATCAAAGAGAACACCCCTAATCAATCTATAATAACAATACGCAAACCAATAGGTTCATGGGCCTTCCAAAATCCAATCCCTATGGGTGAGATGAAGTCCCCACAAGATTGGCTAGCGAAGGTATGAGGAGCAGTTATGATGATCTATGTGAAACAACCTTGACCTATGAAAGTACCCTTTATTAAGGTGGGAATCCTTCAGGGGAATTGAGACCATGAATGAATGTCTATCCCATGTAGTACATGAATGTCCCACCGACAGTCACATTTGTTTCTACCTAGGAAAGGTCACTAGTGCTACCACCTCACAATCAATGATCAGGTGAACATTCATAGGTCCAATCACATGTAAGGTTAGGGTAACTAATCCTGAAGATATAAAGGTGTTGACTAATGAAACCCCCATATACGTAGCAATCAAAGTGGTACCGCAAACACCAAAACAAGGAGAGAGGGGTAATATCCCTACTTGCCCCGATGTGACCTTGTGCTTAACTCCTCTAATATAGGAGGATATTGACACACTGGTTGCAAGAATGGATTTATCACTCTTTAATGACTCCCAAGTTTCATCTTCATGGACTTGGAGAGTTTACTCTCCAATCCTAATCCAAGGCCCTAATCCTATCTAATGTTAGTTCACTAAAAAAAGAAAAATGTCTAATTGATTTTAGATTATGTAGTTTTGTTTTTATGGTTGTTTCTTAAGTCCAAGGGTAGTGGATGAAAATTTAGCGATGTTATGACTCTTGACCCAACCAAGAAATGCAAAAATGACAATGAAACTAGTTCACTTTGATGAACTCTAGCTATTTGAGGGAGAGATACTTTTTTCTTTTCTTTGCAAACTTTAGAAACACAACCTCACACACACACCAAGAAACCAATGATTGATTCATATATGAAACCAAAAAATGATCCTAATGAACTCTTTTACTAATGCTTTAAAATTAGTCCAGCATGCAACAATTTTTTTTATCTTTTTTTTTAATATTTTTCCAATTATAATGCAAAAAACAATTCCTAATCTAAGAAAGAATACAAATGAAAAAGGAAAAACCAGAAACAATAAAAACAAAAAGGGGTTGTAGGAAATTGGAAATGATGCTAGATCATATCAGTCCAATGTCTCTACCAATATCTCACCCAAAAATCTTCAGTTTTAACAGATCATTGTGGGACACAGGCTAGTCAACCAATGAGGGTCATCGCGGGACACCTATGATGCAACCAACAATGATGAGAAAAAAAATTGTTTTTTAGGAAAGAAAATATATGTTCCATATTTGTTAGATTTGTATCATGCTCTAGAGAAATGAATGGAAGAAAATCAAAATCAAATCCCAATTAGCAGAGGAAAGGATTGACAAAGAGGCTCAAACTAGAGAAGAATTCTCTCCAGTATGATCACCAGTTCTATTATGGGATAAATCTCATAGGGATCTCTTTGAATACAAAAAAAAATATCCCTAGGACCTGCCTAATGATCCTAGAATAAAAGGGGTATATTCCTATGGTTTTCTATATGCAAGAAAACTATTTTCCTTTTAACCAAGAAGGGTGTTGAACATACCTTATATTGATGGTTTTCCTCACGTGTCCTAATTGTTGCATCTCTTGAGATCCACCTCCAACTCCTACAATTTTCTTCTTGCACACAAGAATACAAACAACCACATATCCACTATCCTTCTAATGTTAGGAAAATCAAATTTACTAGATCTATTGTAATCTATTACTCATAATATCAAATCCAATTCATTTATGAATAAAGAAAAAATAATATGGAGGAAAACCAATGATCTATTGATTAAAACATAGAGAATACATACAATATCATCCCTTGATGAAGATGCATCCTCCCTTGAATCCTTTCTCCTTGATCCTCCCTTATCTTCTTGGTCAGGTTCGAAACTTCTAACTTTTGGTTGTGATGGATGGAAAAAGAACCTATGCAAATGGAAAACATAACAATACTTCTGATTCTCCTCCCTCTTTCCCAAGACTTTGCATTTTTATATAGTTCTTTGGAGGAGGCTTGGGAGGTATTTTAGATCTTCTACAAACCACTAGAGTCTCTAATGTTGTGAGTTCCTAGGCCCTTTCCATGAAGATACAACTCATCCCTCTCCTATCTCCTTGTAACTCCCCAAAAATATAACTTTTAGAGGTCATCACTTGTTGAACACCTCTGAGGAGTGATGATCATCCCTTGTTTTCCATTATGTGTCCAGTGATGATCTCCATAAAGGGCTCAAATCTTAGGCAAAAAATGCATATTGAGTTACATCCTATTATGGATTCCCTTCTGGCATATAGGGTGGAAATTAAGGATATAAAAATGTTGAAATATGTTGTAATGTACTTAACCAATAGAGACAACAAAACCCGAATAATATTCAAAGAAATATGTAGAAAATCATTTACTAGAGACAATAATATTAAAATTATAGAAGATAATCCTTTTATGGATAATTCAAAAATAGAGAGAAATGCTCACCAACATCTTCGAGGGGGGAAAAACCTTTGAGCATATATCCAATACAATAACAATCCCTGTTCAGACCTATACAAAGGCTCATTTTATGTGTAAAACCCCTTATTAAGCCCTAGATATTGAATTATTACATTTGTACTATTATAATTGTATGTCGGCTGGAAACCTTCATGGTACCCTTTGTCTCCTATATTTATACCAAGGAGACCTAGTTTCAGGAGAATATTATCTCATCACATATTGTATTTTGAATTGGATTTATTGTAAAAGGAGGTTTCCCCCTCAAAGTGGACTATAATAATTAAATTTTTATCATGTTTTAAGGTGTTGGATCATAACATTTGGTATAACAACATTGATCCTAGGGTTTTTATTTTCTAGGAAAGTCATCTTAAAAAATTTTCTATAACATTTTTTTTTTATCTAAGATGACAAATTCGCAATGACTTTCCTGGAAAATAAAAACCCTAAGATGACTTGCTATGATGACGTTTTGGAGGTCTAATGGATTTTTCTTTTCCAAGTTTTCTTTTGTGAAATTTTAGCAAGTCATCTTAGATTTTTTGCTATACCATTTTTTTGGGATGATTCAAATAGTAAAACTTGAATTTTATTTATAAGAAGCATAAAAGGTATCTTTGGTAAAAATTCCATCTTCTATGTCATTATAATTTCAGAGATATACCCAATGGAAGATAGGGTTTTTGATTAGTCCTATAACTAGTCTCGAACAAGTGTTTTGGGTAAACAATTCATATCTTCTTCAAAGAAGATCCAAATTCTATGAGACCTATTGCATTTGAAAGAATACAATCCATAGTATTTCTGGTAGAAATTTAAAATCAGGTATTAAATGTTGAAATATTAATTGTTGAAAGATTAATTGTTAAAAGATTAATTGTTCAAAGATTGGTTGTCATTGAATTGTTTAAATATTGGTTGTCATAGATGTCAACCCTTTAAGAGGAAGTTAATGAGTTGTTTGCCATCATGATATTGTAAATAGAAGATAACAAGTTTCAAGTGAGTTGCATGTCATGATGAGATTGTAAACATAAGATAACAAGTTGCATGTGAGTTCCATGTGAGTTGCATGTCATCATGAGATCCTATGTGAGTTTCATGTCATCATAAGATCCTCATTAAAATAGAGAGAATATTTAATTGGAAAATCACTTATGTGAATATATTGGTAGATATGAGGCAATGAGTTGAGGTCAAAGAATTCCAATGAAGGAAGAAGTTTTCAAGAGCCAAGCGTATGGAGAAAGAGTTGAAGATCCAGGTTCTTTTTGTATATCCATGGTTTTTAAGAGGAAAATCACATACATCTGCAGGTTGCAATGAAGAAAAGAACGAACATCTGTGAGCATATATTGTAAGGGTCACAAACATGTGAAGAAAAATTGTTGAAGATCAGAGATCTAAAACTCAGGTCAGCTACAAGTTGAAGGTATGTCTTCCTATGTGTGTTAAGGTGTGTATTCTAAAGAAATAAGTAACATATATGTCCTAGTGGTTCATAACCATTTGATTTGAAGAACTCTCTTGTGGATATTAGTATGAGGTATATGTGGTTGCAATCTTGATGAGACATTGAAATCAGTAGCAGCAACAGAAGCATAAACAACAACAAAAACAATGAGTTATCAATGATAGAGGTAGTGACATATTAGTCTACATTTATATTTTAGGGCAGTTGGATGGGGCAAATAAATGGGGTTGTAGCCTCCTTTCGATTGGAGCCAATAAATTAGGAATTTGGAGATTCCTTCATGTTGCAACCTGTAAATAGGAGGTTGGAGCCTCCTTCTAGTTGTAGCTAGAGAAATAGGAAGTTGGTGCTTCCGATGAATGTACTCTTTGATAAATAAGAAAATCATTCTGTGGTTTTCTCCCGGGTTGGGTTTCCATGTAAAATTATGGTGTACTATGTTTATGTGATGTCTATGCATTGAATTATGCTGTTTTAAATGCTCATGATATTTATTGGAGGTTTTATATTTTGATTAAAAGTACTAAGTGTGTTCATATTGATTTACCCCCCTTCTCAGTATTCCAACAATTGGTATCAGAGTAGGTCCTTCAAGAAGAAGTCTAACCACTCGAAGGAGATCATGGAATACTCTAAGATTGGAGAACCAATGTTTGGCGATGAGAACTATACCTTCTGGAATAGAAGGATGACAACCTTTTTACATGCACAAGTATTTGATGTTTGTGAATTAGTAGTAGATGGTATACATCACCAACCACTCCCCCAATTGACAGAGATGGAAAGAAACTTAATGAAAACAACTCAAAGGCTAAAGGTACCATTCTGAGCAGTCTTGTTGATTCAATATTTGTTAAGGTTATGCATTGTGACAGTGCAAAGGATATTTGGGATAAACTCCAAAATATTTATGAAGGAGATTCCAAAGTTAATGGAGTTAAGTTGAAATCTTCAAAAATAAGTTCGAACAATTGAAGATGAAGGAAGATGAAGACATTGTAGCTTACCTTTTGCGAGTTGATGAAACATTTAACACTATTAAAGGATTGGGAGTAGAAGTTGATGACTCAATGGTTGTTCAAAATGTATTGAGGTCTCTTCCTATGAGATTTTATCCTAAAATATCAACCCTAGAAGAAAGAGCATATCTCAGTACATTGAGCATGGACGAACTACATGGAATATTTATAACCTATGAAATGAGAATAGAACAGAAGAACCCAATCTCAAGGGAATCAACTTTCAAGGCATCCAAGAAGAAAAATAAGAATACCAAGAAAAATTCAAAACCATGTTGTAGTTGTAGTTATTATTCAAACGAAGATGAAGAGATGGATAACTTTGTAAGGAAATTAAAGAAAGAAAGAAACAATTATAAATGTATGCTTCCATGGAAATGTTTTAATTGTGGTGGTATTGGTCATTTTTCTCCTAAATATACTCATAAGAATAAATATAGTGATGAAGAAAAATATCCTAAAGGGGAAACGAAATATAAAAAGGGAAACAAGAGAAGAAACAAAAGGAAATTATTCAAGAGAAATTTCTACTCAAAGGAGGATAGTTCCTCATTAGCCACAGAGGATAGTGAAAATGACAATGATTCAAAAAGAGTACTCTTCATGGAAGTAGAAGATGATTATGAATAAGAAGGGGAAGTTGATATCAAATAAGAGCTAATTGTTGCATTAGAGGAACTTAGGAAAGAAAGAAAAAAAAACAAGTCACTCAAGGTAGAGTTAAAAATGAAAGAGGGATCTCAAAATTCCAACTCTAAAGAAATCAAGCAGATGATCACAAGTCTAAAAATTCAAATAGAAGAGAAAGAAGAATTGAGGAAATTCTTAGAAGTCAATTAGAAGAAAAGGAGAAAACAATTGGAAGCTTGGAAGAAGAAATAGTCTCTTTAAGAAAATATCTTCAGAAGAAATGTGTGTAACAGAAGAGCACTAGAATATTGGATCAAATCATCAACAGTCAAAGACCATCAAATCAAAGATCTAGACTAGGATACAATCAAGTAAAAAATGAGAAAGGATTGGGCTCCAAGACAACAAAAAAGGAAGTAGAACAAATAATCTAGGCAGAGATTGTTAAATATTTTGTCAAGAAGGAAGAATGCAACCCCTCTAAGAATAAAATTCCAGAAATAAAGAAGACTCAAGAAAACAAATTCAGAAGGAGTGTATCACAAAGAATATAATCTACTCCCAGGTATCCAATATTCTTTTATCTTCATTGTTTTAATTGTGCTAATTTTGGACATAAAGTTGTAAATTGCAGGGCCTATGCGAAGAAATTGGTAAAGAAATTTGTTTCTTAGGGAAGGAAAATGAAAGTTGGCTCTGGAACAGAAGAATAGATCACATGAACTTCGACAATCTTGTCAAAATCAACAGAAAGGAAGCAGTAAAAGAAATGTCTAAAATTTTAAAGCTAGAAAATACTCTATGTAAGTATTTTCTTCAGGGAAATTAGTCCAGGACCAAGTTCAAATCAAAGGAGTACTCAACCAAAAAACCATTGAATATTGTGCATACTGATCTATGTGGAACAACAAGAACACATGGATTACATGGTGAAAAATATTTCATGTTGCTGATTGATGACTACACAAGAATGATTGCATTTTTATTTCTCAAGAAGAAGTCAGAGGCATTCAAACACTTCAATATATACAAAGAGATGGTTGAAACAAAGACGGACCTGAAAATAAAATGTTTGATATCAGAAAATGGTGGAGAGTTTACATCTAAATAATTCATGGATTTTTGTGGCAAAGATGGAATAAAATGGAAATTCTCAGCAGCCAAGACATCTTAGAAAAACAAAGTCACAGAAAGAAAGAAAAGAACAGTACATGAAATGACCAAAACCATGTTGAAATATTCCAAGTTGGGTGACATATTTTGGGCATAAGAAGTACATACAATAGTTCATATCATGAACAAAGGAATGCTCAGAAGTAACAATGATAAGACTCCCTGCGATCTATGGAAAGGAAGACTGAAAAGTGTGAATCATTTTAGAGTATTTGGAAGAAAGTGTTATATCAAAAGAGAAGATGGAAGGATTGGAAAATTTGACTCCTGAGTTGACAAAGGAATATTTCTTAGGTACTCAAGCAAAAGAAAGGAATACAAGTGCTTCCGTATGATACTCAATAGAATAGTGAAAGAATCAATGTAAATATTGATGAGGCAAGTGTACGGAATCCCAAAGAAGAATGAAAAACCTCAATAAAATAGGAAGGAGAAGAGAATTTGAAAGAAGAAGAAGCAGTAGAAGAAGAAGAGCATCCAGAATCAAAGCAAGAGGAAGATGACCAACACAATATTCAAATATCTCTCAAAACTCCTAGCCAATGAGTGTATAAAATTCATCCACTAGTTAGATCATTGGGGATAAATATGAAGAAGTTGAAACCCGAAGAAAATTTCACTCACCAGAAAAAACACATCTATCATTGTTGTCCACAATTGAGCCTAGCAGTTTTGAAGAAGCCAACACTGATGAACACTGGATCAAAGATATGGAATAAGAACTAGATCAAATATAGAAGAATGAAATATGGGAACTTGTTCCAATGTCTAAGAATAAGAACGTGATTGGAACAAAATAGGTATTCATAAACAAGTTGAATGAGGATGATAGTTAACCAGGAATAAAGCAAGTTTAGTATGCAAGGGATATGCTCAAGTGGAAGGAATATTTTGAAGAAAATTTTGCCCCAATTGCCAGAATGAAAGTAGTCATATTGATCTTGGCTTATGCATGTTCAAAGAAAATCAAAGTATATTAGATGGATGTAAAATCATCCTTCCTAAACGAATAACTAGAAGAAGAAGTATACATTGAACAACCATAAGGTTTTCTACTATCAGACAAGGAATATTATGTTTGTAGATTGAAGAAGGCACTGCATGGACTCAAACAAGACCCTAAAGCATGGTATTCAAGATTGGACATGTATCTACAACAATAAGGTTTAGTAAAGGAAATGTAGACAATAATATCTACATAAAGGTAAATCAGGATAATATATTGATAATTGAAGTTTATGTTGATGCCATTATTTTTGGAAGCGATGATGACATGATGAGTCGGGAATTTGATAAAGACATGCAAAATGAATTCAAAATGTCATTACTTTGTGAGTTGTCTTTGTTTTTTGGAATCCACATATGTCATCAAGATACAATTATTTTCATCTCCCAGACTAACTATATCAAAGAAATGATAAAGAAGTTTGGAATGGTAGATTGCAAGCCAATAAGTACTCCCATGTAGACCAATTACAAATTGAGCAAAGATGATATATCCAAGGATGCAAATCAAAGACTCTATAGATTGATGATTGGTAGTTTTCTCTATGTGACAACATCGAAACTGAATGTGATGTAAGAGTTGAATAGGTGGAAATATTTCAAGCAACACTGAAGGAAATACATGTTATGGAGGTAAAGGGAATATTTCGATATCTCAAAGAAAAAAAAGACTATGGATTATGGTATCCGAAAGGGAATGATCTATCTCTAGTTGCATACACATATGCATATTGGGTAGGAAGTTTTGATGATAAAAGAAGTACAAGTGGAGCAGCCTTCTACTTGGGTGATTTTATGGTATCCTAGTTGAGAAAGAAACAATCTTCAGTATCGTTGTCCACAACACAAGTAGAGTATATTGCAGCAACAACATGTTATACAAAGGTTCTTTAGACAGAAAAAAATTTGCAGGATATATAGGTGGAATATGATGAGCTTATTCTGATATTCTATGATAACACCAGTGTTATAAGTATCTCTAAAAATATGGTCATGCATTCCAAGATGAAACACATTCTGATTAAGTTTCACTTTCTACGAGAACATGTTACAGAGAAGAACATTAAGGTAGAGTATGTTGGGAAAAAAAAAATATTGTAGATATCTTCACCAAATCTCTTATGAGGGACACTTTTGAGTATCTTCGACAGAAACTTGGAGTAGTTTCATCCCCATAGTGATATACATGGCAGTTGGCACAATAAGATAGGGGGAGAGAAACAGTAATCATGAAAGACTTGAATGCTTTTTGAATGATTTTTTTCAAATATTTACACAAGGAAGCACCATGAAGAGAAACATTAGTAGAGATCAAAGGCTTACAGACAGGGGGAGAAACCCCAAGGAGAAGTCACCCTTTTCCATTGATGTCCAAGAGGGAGAGAAAACAATAGAGGCATGGAAATGAAAAGAAGAGGCATGAAGATAGGGGGAGCCAGCATGAGCATGAGTGCTTTTTATGTCTAAGTGTTTTCATCAATGCCAAAGGGGGACATTGTTGAAAGATTGATTTTTAAAATATTGATTATTGAAAGATTGGTTGTCATTTAATTGCTGAAAGATTGGTTTTCATTTATGTCAACTCTTGAACAAGAAGTTAATGAGTTTCATTAAATCATGATATTCTAAAATAAATATAACAAGTTGCATGTGAGTTGCATGTCATCATGATATTGTAAACAAAATATAACAAGTTGCATGTGACTTGCATGTCATCATGAGATCCTCATTAAAAAACAGAGAAGATTCAATTGGAAAATCACTTATGTGAATATAGATTGGCAGATCTGAGGAAGTGAGTTGAGGTTAGAGAAGTCCAGTGAAGGAAGAAGTTTGCAAGAGTCAAGTGTATGGAGAAAGAGTTGAATATCAAGGTTCTTCGCATAAATCCATAGTTTTCAGGAGGAAAAGAACGTACATCCATGGGCTGCATTGAGGAAAAGTGTAGACATCTATGAGAAGATAGTGTAAGGGTCACAGATCTGTGAAGAATGTTTTTTGAATACCAGAGATCTAAAAATTAGGTCATCTACATGTTGAAGGTATGCCTTCTTGTGTATGTTAGGGTGTGTACTCTAAATCAATCAGGAACATATATGTCTTAGTGATTCATAAGAATTTTATTTGGAGAACTCTCTTGTGGATCTTGGTATGAGGTATATGTGGTTGTAGTCTTGATGAGATATCGAAATCAGTAGAAACAACATAAGTATTATAAACAAAACAAAAAAACAGGTCATCATTGACATAGGTAGTGACAAATTGCTCTACATTTTTATTTCAGGGTAGTTGGAAAAGGTGAGGAAAGAAGGTTGTAGCCTCCTTCTGGTTGGAGTCAATAAATTAGGGAGTTGAAACTTCTTTCAAGTTGCATCCTGTAAATAGCGATTTGGAGCCTCTGTTGGGGTCTAGGTATGAGCAATTTATTCACCCTTTTCCTACATTAATTTATTAATCCGGGTGCGTATCCTTTCAAGGAAACACACAAGGTATATGCAGGGGCAAGAGTACAATTAGTTCTGGCCAAGGGTTTACAATTTAAGATTCAAAACATTACTGTCAATTGGATTAACTACAACTTCTGAAAGGTACTCATCAGAATCATACACTGTAATAGCAAGCATAACCTAAGAAATAACACTGTAACATCAAGCATAAACTACTAGATAACGTACTATAGCAGCAAGCATAAACTGCTAAATAACACACTGTAACAATAATCATAAAAATGATAAATAACACACACAAGAAGACGCAGCACCTGATCAAAAGAGCGGGCCCAACTCTCTGATCAGGGTTGCACTGGTTACAACAAAGATGAAGACAACAAAATAGGTAATGCTTTATAAATCTGAAAAAGGTTATTACAATCTCAATGGGGACATCCCTAGTTACAGGAATAAATTGTCTTTTATACATCAAAAGGGGGAACAACTTCTTTCCCCAAAATATGGTAATCGTACCCTTAAAAATATACATTAGTTGGAGTGGAACCAGTACCAGATAGACAAGATCAACGAAATGCCCAAGATGGTTCAGGGATTTGCGACTCCAGCTGTGCGACCTCCTTTGGCTTGGTCATTGATGTTCTCAAAACAGCTGAACATCAGATCTGCCACGGGATGCTAAGGCCTTGATTCCTGTTCTCCAAAAGATGCGGTCAAACATTGTTTTAGTGTTGCGAATAGGAAAAACTCCATGACTTCACTTCATTAATAGAATATTCCAATAGACAAGGTAGGGGTAATTACCTCACGGATTTAGCACAGTAAACATAGGTAAATAAGTGTAAAAAGGTCAAAAAGGTAATGGAAATGTAGCATAAAGGTAGCCCGATTTGGTGCCCAACATCTCCCCCCAACTAGACTTCTGCATGCGCTCATCCAGATCGCCGCTTCCGCATGTCTAGATTTCACTAACTGTTGGATTCCTGAAAATGGGCGAGATCGTATTCTTTGGACATCTCTATTCCCAGAACTTTAAAACCATATGAGAGGTGGAAATCTTCCCACCAATATTTTGAGACGATATATGATGGAGTGTAATCTTCTACTGGAAACCAAATAGTGGGAAACTGAAACCAGAGTCCCATCCATCGAATCCTGCTTGTTCGGACACATGCCACATATCTGGGCACTCTGGGGAGAACTTGTGCAAAATTTGGTGCCCAAAAGGTTCCCTATTCCGGACAGCCGTAGGTGTCATCATCCACCTTTTCTGACAGCAATCAAGGGCTTCTTCATGAAATGTAACTATTTGCTTAATGAAAAGATCAAGGCACCAATTTTGTGTCCTCAGCATTCTGTCTCTATTCACCTCAATTCCCAAAACAGTTTTGTGCTTATTAAACATGGTGACTGACCTCTCAGGTTCTCCTCTTACCATAAACGGCTTTGTAACCTGATTAGATTCAAATGTGTTAAAAGCCTTCTGCCAACTGATCTGGTTAAAAGTGTAAGAGGTGAGGGCTCTTAAATGAATGTCTCCCACATATGGGACCGGATTGAAGTCTCTGTCCAGGCACAATAGATATCCATGCAGGTAAAATTCACACATCAAATGATGAGTTGGCACGTTGTGGTGCCTCATTATTCGAAGGAATTGTACACCATTTTCTATCTTATAACTAATCTCATTTTTGATGCTCTCCATGTAGAATAGAAGAAAACGTTCATGCAAAAATAAAGAATAACTAGAAGCAGGGGGGCGACATGCCATCACCTCTTGCGCCAAACTAAACATCTGCTCTTTATCTGTTTTTAGTTCAGCCACTTGCTTTTCCAGCTGCTCCATCTTGAGTTGCTGCTTCGCATGCCTTAATCTCATGATGTCTATATGCTCCACATATTCAAAAATAGTTGTGGAGGCTTGCGCCTGCGTTCTTCTGATTTCGTTTTTATACTGAGTCGCAATAGATTTCCAAGTCTGCACTTCAAATGCTAAGGCATGCTCATGGTCTTCAAATAATCACTCGACCGGGTCTGTTTGAGTAGCAGCAGAGGTTATGGCTGCCTGGTCCGTCTGAGTTCCTATTTCTACTCCTATGGTCTTGGGATTTCTAGATTTCTGCTTGTATTTCTTCATCCGCTCCTACAATTTGTGTACCTGTTTCCTTAGTTTCCTTACATCCATTTTAAGTTGCATTGTCTCCTTCATTTGCAGTTGATGTTTTTGTTTGACTAGGAGTCTTACGACCTTCTCACCTATCTCTTCCATTGGCTCATTCGTCAGGACCGCTTCGCTTGGTCCCTCCTCTTTGCCTACAACTAATTTCTCTTATTGTACTCTCACTGCAACCGGTGGTGCCCCTGCGAGATGTTCTCCTACTGATGTATCTATTTGAGTATCGTCCACCTCACACAATTGTGGCTTTTGTGATAGAATTGGAGGAATGGCGAGATCTTCTTTTGCACACCAAAGGGAATGAGTTCGCCTTGCTCTTTTTGGAATAAGGGAGAAAAAGGAGAATTGCCAGGGATCTTCAATATTCGATCCTGAGGTCGACACTAGTTGTTCTGGTTCAGCACCAACCTCATGCCCTAGTTCTTCCAACACTTCTTCCGTGGGCTCTATGGTTGGGGTGGTCATGACCTCTTCTTCCTTCTGGTTGTCCTCCTCCATTGATTCCATGGTGACAGGAGGTCCTTTTGGAATACCCTCAGTCGCAATATCGATCAATTCACCTACTCCTATCTGTTGTGACCCTGCTTGTGTGGTTGCCATGCTATCAAATTGTTCTGCTAATTCCACAGGCAAGACTGGTTCTTGTGAGGAAGCCTCGACCATGGTACTAGTGGGCCTTTCTGTATCAACTTCCGCATCTTCCATTGATTCCATGTTTTTGGATTGATCTTGAGGAGAAGCCTCTTATTCAAACGCTTTAGCTTTCATTTCCATCTCTTCCAGTTCCTCCTGGTCAACATAGTCATCTTCACCTACATTTTCCTCCTCCGTGGCTTCTAGTTCATCTTCCTTAGCAGCCACAATGGCTGCTACTTCTTCCTCTGTGGAGTCCCAAAATAGTTCCCACAGAATCGAGATTTGTCCGATGGCATTCATTACTAACAACTGAACCAACCCATGGTGGGTGATGGTCGCCAATACCTGTCGCGACTCCTGAGCTGAATGTGCCATTAGGTGAAGGCTTCTCAATAAGAAATAAGGCACATTTAGTGAGAAAGCCTCTGCTTGGGGAAATCGCAGGTGGGTTAGTATTCGAAGATGGTATTTGAATATGGTGGAGTATCTTCCTTCACAAGTCATATATCTCATGACGAATTCTGCTACCTCCTTCCATGGATGCGGCAACGAATTTCGGTCATATCCTAGACCCTTCTGCACAATGATTTCTCCTGCCTGTAAAAAGGCTTTGGGAAACTCTGGAAGGATAGACCTTCTTGAAAACCATCGCTGTCCATTTTGAGGGAGTCCACCGACTTCTACAATGGCTTCCTCTGTCATAGGAATTTCAATTCCGCGGACCCGAGAGCTTCCTTCTCTCAAGTTGAGTGTGAATTCCGTCGTGATTTCTTCGTTCAACCCTTTCAATCTGTCAAAGTAAACATTCAAGCCCGTGTTCTCAAAGAATTTCCTTTACCTCCTGATTGTTCTGAACTCTCATTGTATCTTCAGGTTCATGCTACACAGATCGGTCACTCATTGCTGCAAAGGCGGAGTCAGCATGATGAATGTAGTTAGCTGGTAGGGGAAAATGATAGGGCTCCAAACTATTGGCAACTGAAATAACATCATATCTCTTTTGGGGGTGGTGGATAAAACAACGCTGGTATGTTTGGAAATGATGACAGATTGTGGTGGTACTGTCAAAAATTTAATGCAGCGTGTTGGGGATGTGGCCGATTATGACTCTGCACGTACGAGTACGCATTTGACATATCAAGTTATGATTACAGAATATCGAAATCATTAGATTTTGTTTGATGAGGATCGTGTGTCATAATTTTTTTCTTGGTATGCCGTCATTTTTTATGACGGTTCCCCCCGCCCAACTTAATTGTGGCCGTCCATGACACGTTATGATGTCTTTTTGGAATATTTTAATTAAATCCATAAAATTCAGCAGAGACGTACCTGGGGGCCTACCTTATGGTGGAGTAGCAGCAAAAGGTCTGACGGAGTAACTTCAATAGGATGTAACGACAACAAGGAGTAATAATAACAATGAGTAGAAGAAACGACAGAATAACGGTGGTGGCAGAGTAGTGGCAGTTGTGGAGTAACGACACCGGCGGAGTAACGACACTGACGGCGTAAAAATAGTTGCAGAGTAACAACACTTCGTGAAGTAATCAGTGCACACCAGTGGAGTAATAACAACGTATTTATAGCAGTACTGGTGGACTAACAATGCCAAGTGTTACATTTCTCCTGGTCATATTCATTTGTTATCCCTACAATAATACAAACAAGTAAAAATTTATTTATTTATTTATTTTATTTTTATTATATATATATATATTTTAAGACAGAGTGAGAGTGTCCTTCATTCCAACAATCATTAAATCAGATGAGTCAGAGAGGTGTTTGACAAAGGCATTTCTAGAGGCTGGACGATGGTATAGTTTTAGACGGTGTCCGTTTACTAAGAACGAGGTATGATTCTCGTCTATTGTAATTAATCTAACCATTCCATTATCAAACATTGCATCCAATTGGTATGGCCCCATCTAGCGAGTGAAAAGATTTCCTTTGAAATCCTTAAATTGAGAATCGTAAAGTAATGCCCAATCTCCCACATGAAACACCTTACTTTTGATAAATTTATCATGCCACTTCATTCTCTGTTGTTGAATAGCAGTGGTCTTCTGGACAACTACTAACCAAATCTTGTCTAACTCATTCAGTTGTTCCAGTCGGTGTTTCTGTGCTTCTGATGGGTCTAAGCCTACTTCTAGAGCTGTCCTGATCTCAAATTCCATTGGAAACAAGGGGACTTTCCCATAGACTAATTCAAATGGTGAAAAACCAGTTGTGTTTCGCCATGCTGTTCTGTACGCCCATAAAGCTTTTGGAAGTTTCTGTGCCCAGTCCCGGCGATGACTTGCTACTGTCTTTGTCAAGATATTTTCCAATACCTTGTTTGTGATTTCTACTTGCCCGTTCGCCTGGGGGTGATAGGGGGTTGTCACTCTATGCTTGACTCCATATTTCTACATCATCTTTCCTATCATGTGAGATGTGAACTATGATCCTCCATCTGACACAATTTCCCTTGGAGTACCATATCGGCCAAAAATTTCTTCAAAAAGAAAGTCTGCCACTACTTGTTTTGTTGCTCTTGTGACCGCTCTGGCTTCCACCCATTTAGTTACATAATCAGTGTAGACCAGGATGTAAGTTTTCTGATGAGAAGGTGGGTTGAAGGGTCCAACAAAATCAATGGCCCATTTCTCAAATGGTTCAAGGAATATCTGGGGTTATAGAGGAATTTCATCTGCTTTCCTAGGTTGTCCCATCCATTGGCAACTATCACACCTTCGGACATAGTCTCGGGCATCACGAAAGATGGAGGTCCAGTAATATCCCATTTGCAGCACTTTGTGACCTGTTCTTTTATCTGCAAAATGTCCTCCACAGGGTCCATCATGTGTAGCCTTCAGTATCTCATAGATATTATCTTCTGCCACACAACGTCGAATCTGTTGGTCAGCCCCTGTATGAAAGAGATATCCTACCATCCATGAATATCAGGTACTCTGGTGAATAATCTTCCTTTTCTCTTTATATGACAGATGTCGAGGCACCTTCCCTGAAGCAAGATAATTACCAATATCTACATACCATAGAGTGTTAGCAGATACTGCAAAAAGATGTTCATTTGGGAAATTATCTTCAATTGATGTATCCTTACCCTCATGTTCTATCCTAGATAAGAAATCTGCAACCACATTGTCCTTCCCTGGTTTATCTACTATCATGATATCAAATTCCTATAGTAGCAAGAGCCATCTTGTGATACGACCAGGGGTAACAGGTTTATTCATTAAATACATGATAGCTGCATGATCAGTATGCACAAAGGTAGGATAACCTGTAATGTAGTGCTAGAATTTGTTGATGGTGTAAATGACAACAAGGAATTCTTTCTCAGTCACTGTGTAGTTTAATTCAGTCGAAGCCAAATTCTTACTAACATAGTAAACTGCGTATGGTATTTTTTCCTCTTGTTGTCCTAATACTGCACCAACCGTTGTTTGGGAAGCATCTGTATGAATATGGAAAGGTAATGCCCAGTCTGGCCCTCTAAGGATTGGAGCGCTACAGACCAATTCCTTAATTCTCATAAAGATTGCATCACAGTCCTCTATCCACACAAAATCTGAATCTTTTGTTAGCAATTGAAAAGTGGATGTGCTACCTTAGAAAAATTTTCTATAAAACACCTGTAATAGCCAGCACAACCAATAAAACTACGTACCTGTGTGGGCATTTTGGGTGTCGGGAAATTCTAAATTACCTTTGTCTTTGCTGGGTCCATCTGAATTCCTTCAGCTGAGAGAAAATGTCCCAGAACAATTCCTTCTTCCATCATCATATGACATTTTGCCGTACTCAACGAGACACGTGCTTATATACACCTTTTGAGAACTTTTTCTAAATTTTTCATCTCTTCAAGAAATGAATCCCCATATGGAGTAAAGTCATCCATGTAGATTTCAACACTGTTATCTATAAAATCAGAGAAGATTCCCAAAATTTCCCTCTGGAACATTGTAGGAGAATTACACAGGCCAAAAGGAAGGACCCGGTATTGCGAATGTTCCCTAGGGGTATGTGAAAGTGGTTTTATCCTGATCTTCAGGAGCTATCTAAATTTGGTTATACCCACTAAACCCATCTAGGAAGGAAAAAAACTTTTTGCCAGCCAATATGTCCGAAACTTGATCAATAAATGGAAAAGGGAAATGATCTTTCTGCGTTGCCTTATTTAATTCTCGATAATCCTTGCATATTCGTCATTTGCCATTTTTCTTAGGGACCATTACTAATGGAGAGATCCATTCGCTATTTGATATGGGGTAAATAAAACCTACGTCTAGTAATTTCTGAATTTCTTCTTTCACGATATTTTTCAGTGCGGGGTTCATCCTTCTTTGAGGTTGTCTCACAGGATGACAATCCTCCTTAATATATATATGATGGGTGCATGAATTAGCAAGAGTCCCCTTCATATATGTATAATCCCAAGTGAAGGCCTCTTTGTGTTTCCGAAGGACATCCACAAGTTGCTTCTTCTAAGGTTCTAACAGGGCTGGATTAATATTTAGGGTTTTTCCTGGTTCTAGTTCTACTAGAACACTTTCATTGGGTGCATCAACAGGTAGCTGCTCTAATCCTTACGCTGTTTCAATTATTTCCTGAGTCTCACAGCTTAAGACAGATTCTAGGAATTGTTGATTTGTTTCAGAAATGGAGCAAGGGTCGTCCATAAAAGAGGTAATTACATCATCTTCTGATTATGTTTCAACTGAAGGGCTTGTCCAATAGTGAGAACTGGCCTCAATTCCTCATTTTTTGTTTCAGAATCTTTCCCAGGTAAAATTTTCTTGCTTCCTTCTGGTTTTATGGATGGGTTTGGTTCTGCAGGTGGGTATAACACTAATTTCTTAATGTTGTGCTCATTGGAAATAACCATGTGCCCTGATCGACACCCAATGTAAGCATCTACAGTAGCTAGCCATGGTCTACCCAAGATCAAAGGATGGCCACCCACAGAAGATTGCATCTATAAGACCAGAAAATATACAGGATAGTGCCATGAATATACTGAAATTGTTACATCTTCCAACTTTCCGACAGGTTTGACTGTGGATCGGTCTGCCAACTCCAATACTGTAGGTGTCTGTTTCAAGTTACGAAGACCTAATGCATGCATGGTTTCAGTGGTGATGACATTGATGGAAGCACCCAGGTCTACCAGCACATTCGAAATCTGTACCCCATTAATATGTACTGTCAGAATTGGGTTCCCCGGATCTCCATACTTTTCAGGCATTGACTTTCCCGTCATGAAATCTGATAATTTTCCCATAACATTAATGGTAAGGGGGTCTTTGGATTTCTTTGTAGATTTCTTTGAAAAGTATTCCCAAAGAGTCTTTGCATATATTGGCACATCCTTCATTGCTTGTAACAAGGGAATTTTAACAAATAAATTCTACAGTTCTCCTAATAAATCAAATTCAACTTGAGGGTTTGATTTACTCAAAGTTAGTCTCTCTAGGTATGTTGTTTTACAAGAGATGCCTGATTTCTATTAGTCTATTTTGGCTCTTTACTAATTGGTTCTGATTCCATACCTTCACTATCAAGTTGTTCCATGGTAACTGGAGGAGGTTGAGCATCAACTGTCCGCCCTGATCATAGATTCATTTCATACAACTTTGCAGTGGAAATACTATATGAAGGTAGGTTAAGAATGCCAGTTTGATGAACTCCCCTGCTATTAGGATTTAGATCAGGTTGGATTGGGAGCCAAGGGTGGGCATGTTGGTTACTTGGAGGCACATTAGAGGGTAGTTGGAGTTGCTGCTATGGCATCAATTGAGGAAACTGCCCAGGAGGGGATCCTCGCCAAGTTGGAGCCCATCAGGAGCTTGAACTAGTTTGAGGGTTCCACTTCTGCCATGGTGGAAACTGACATTGTGGCCACATGGGAGAATAGGGCATGGAATGAGGATTCATATTAGAATTATTGAAATACTGATATGGATCTGGGTACATACCTTGATTTCCCATTGGTGGTTGAGGTTTCCATGGCTTTCTAGACCCCATGAGGTACAGTTGTTCTATGTCTTTTCTCATTCCTTGAAATACTGCTTTCAGGCCTGACAGGGAGGGGCATGAGCTTATTGCATGATTTAGCTCGCAGATTGCACAGTCCTCTATGGAGTTTAATAGACATTCCCTCTATGGATGCTTCTTTCTACATGTCGGGCAGAATATTGCCATAGTCCTATCCAATTCTAGTTGCTTCTACTTTATTTGCAGCATATCCATCTGCGTTGATAGGGTGCTAATGATATATGTCCTCAGATTGTCTAGCAGGTTTCTGATTTCTGCTTTCGTAACACCTCCACTAGACCCTTTTACTGAGCGAATCCCTTGTCTGTTTCTTGTAAGTCCTCTTGAGCACTGAATGCATAACTCACAGATACCTTCAAATCTTTCCTTAGAGATGTCTCCTTTTCCCACAATGTTCAATAGCTCCATTGAATCCTCACAGAAAGATCGAAGGAGGATAATTTTTAGAATTTCCTTATCCAGGTCAGAGTGACCCGACCTCTGTAAGGTGTAACTGAATCATTCCACACAATCTTCCAAAATCTCATCTTCTTTTTGTGCAAACTTGAAAAGTTCTTCCTTAATGTTCCAGGATTTACAGTAATGCTGGTATTTTTCCAGAAAACCTGTCCGCATATCATCCCATGTGGAAATAGTGCTTCCTCCAAGGCCCATGAACCATCGCAGAGCTGTCCCTTTTAGTGTAGAAGGGAAAATTTTTAACTTTTGGGCTTCCGTCGTGTAGTCATACCCTCGACATACTACGTCAAATTCAAATAGAAACGTGTCAGGATATTTTGAAACAAGCCCATGAAAGTTTGGTAGGGCTTCTAATGGAATAGGCTTAGTGGGCACACCAACTCCCAAGTTTCCAATTGAGAACTCGATAGTGGAGGTTGTGGGAGCCATAAATATCTTCCAATAATCGTTGGGTATTTCAACAGACTCTGTAGGAGATGGTTGAGGCTTCCTCACCCCTTTGATCCGAGTTGCTTTAGTAGCACTTTCCTAGTCCCTAGGTGATGCAAGTACTCCTTTGATCCCTTCTTCTGTGTTCTGATGACTTGATCCCTCTGCTACAACCTTCTCTCTCTTGCTGGAGTGGTCTGNATAATCGTTGGGTATTTCAACAGACTCTGTAGGAGATGGTTGAGGCTTCCTCACCCCTTTGATCCGAGTTGCTTTAGTAGCACTTTCCTAGTCCCTAGGTGATGCAAGTACTCCTTTGATCCCTTCTTCTGTGTTCTGATGACTTGATCCCTCTGCTACAACCTTCTCTCTCTTTCTGGAGTGGTCTGAATCTGTCAAGGCTCTGCTTGCAATCTCTTCCCCCTCTGTTTCCGGCATAAGATTTTCTTGTTCAAGTATGCCACTAGATGTTTCTTCAACTGCTGAAGGGACCTGCTGTATTGTATCACCCAAGAATTTTGTAGACAACATTGGTTGATCTACTGATTGTCCCTCAGACTTTATTCTTTGTTCCCTTGGTCTCATGGCTACGTGAGATGATGTTTATGATTCAGCCTTTTCTATAATCTGCTAGATGAAGGTCTTTCTTCCCAAATCTGGTCCTCCCTTCTTTGGGGATTTCCCTCTACCCCCATTATTCGGTTCTTTTTTCATACAAGTGAGGGTCTTGGCATAAACCTACAATGATTTAGTCTTGAAGTAAGGTGTCAAAGGACCATTCCTTCCCCAATAAAAAGATCTTATGAAAAAGACAAGTAGCTAAAGAAAACAAGAATCTAGGGTTCAGGGTCCAAAGCAGGGTGTCAAAGGACTCTTCCCTCCCCTGGAAAAGAACAAAAAACACCATAGGAAAGACCTAACACCTTTCAAACCTGAAGCAGGGCATCAAAAGACTCCTCCCTCCCCAGGTTAAAAGCTAGGGCTTCAATAAAAACACAAGGGTTTGAAAGAAATAAATCTTAACTCAAGATCTGGAGTAGGGCGTCAAAAGAATCATCCCTCCCCAGGACAAGAGATTGACAAAAACGAAAAAGAAAAAATAAAAACAAGCAGAAAGATCGCCTACGCTCAGGACCTAAAGCAGAGTGATAAAACTCGTTCTCTCCCCAGGATGAGAGATTGACCCTCTGGTTGGTTCATATCGTTTTCTTGCACCTTGTTAGCCTCCCCGGCAATAGCGCCAAAATGTTGGGGTCCAGGTATGAACGATTAATTCACCCTTTTTCTACATTAATTTATCAATCTGGGTGCGTATCCTTTCAAGGCAACGTGAAAGGTATATGCAGGGGAAAGAGTACAATTCGTTCTGGCCAAGGGTTTACAATTTAAGATTCAAAACATTACTGTCAACTGGATTAACTACAACTTCTGAAAGGTACTCATAAGAATCATACGATGTAACAGCAAGCATAAGCTAAGAAATAACATTGTAACAACAAGCATAAACTACTAAATAGCGTACTGTAATAGCAAGCATAAACTGCTAAATAACAAACTGTAACAACAATCATAAAACTGATAAATAACACACACAGGAAGATGCAACACCTGATCAAAGGAGCGGGCCCAACTCTCTGATCAGGGCTGTGCTGGTTACAACAAATATGAAGACAGCAAAATAGGTAATGCTTTATAAATCTGAAAAATATTATTACAATCTCAATGGGGACATCCCTAGTTACAAGAATAAACTATCTTTTATACATCAAAAGGGGGAACAATTTCTTTCCCCAAAACATGGTAACCGTACCCTTAAAAATATACATTAGTTGGAGCGGCACGAGTACCAGATAGAAAAGATCAACGACATGCCAAAGATGGTTCAGGGATCTGCGACTCCAGCTGTGCGACCTTCTTTGGCTTGGTCGTTGTTGTTCTCAAAATAGCTGAACAACAGATCTGCCATGGGATGTTGAGGCCTTGATTCCTGTTCTCCAAAATCTGCGATCAAACATCGTTTCAGTGATGCAAATAGGAAAAGCTCCGTGACTTCACTTCATTAATAAAATATTCCAATAGAGAAGGTAGGGGTAGTTACCTCATGGATTTAACACAGTAAACATAGGTAAATAAGTGTAAAAAGGTCAAAAAGGTAATGGAAATGTAGCAGAAAGATAGCCCGATTTGGTGCCCAACAGCTTCCTTCAAGTTGTAGCTGGAGAAATATAAAGTTGATGCTTCCTATGAATGTACTATTTGATAAATATGAAAATAATTATGCGGTTTTCTCCTACATTGGGTTTCCATGTAAAATTCTGGTGTACTATGTTTATGTGATATCTATGCATTGAATTATGGTGTTTTGAATGGTTATGATATTTATTGAAGGTTTTATATTGTGATTAAAAGTACTAATTGTGCTCATATTGATTCACCCCCCTTCTTAGTATTCCAACATTAAATATTGGACACGTGGAATTATGTACATGTTCTCTCTCCTAGAAAGGCCAAAAATCAACAAGGTTTAGAAAATTTACCCTTACTTTCACTTGGAAAATCCAATTTTGGTCAAACCTATGACATTGTATAGAATACAATTCAAAGTACTATAGGTGGAAATTTTAGATCGAGAAGGGCCAAAATTTAATAAATAGATTATAAGGAAGGCTAGTCAGGAGGATAGACTCCAAATTAATGGCTTAAAAGGTACATAACTTACAGTTGGGATAACCTTTTATTGGAAGATATGTTTTTTGTGATTAAAAATTTGTAATAAAGAGGAAAAATAGGAGAATCCTTATTTTCTCACATGGCTCCAAAGGCTCCTCCAAAATTTACTTCACCATCTAAACCTATAGAAAACTCAACCATGACTCAAGATGAAATCGACGAGACTTATCACCAGATGGAAAAGCGGATCACTGAAAATAGGGAACAAATGGAAAATAATATGGATAAAACTATGAAAATAAATATGGATGAAATGGAAAACAAGATGAATGAGAAGATGAATGAGAATAAGAATGAGATGAAAATAAATATGAACAAAATGGAAAACAAGATAGATAAGAATATGGATGGCATGAAAAATAAGATGGATGAAAATATACAAAAATACATGAAGGAGTTGAAAAATTACTTGTCTTCCATGATGTTTCATGCTCTATATGATATACTCTCTAAAGGAAATATCAAAATGCAAGGAACTCAGGAAAATAAAGGTAGTATTATGGTTGAACAACATGTCGATAATAAAAAATGTTTCAGTGGATTTAATTATGATTGGGGTCCTAAATTCAACTTTCCCAATATTTAATTAAAGAATTTTGATGGAATAGAGGCCTTTACCTAGGTGAACCAAATAGAGAAATTTTTTTAACTGCATGATATTATGGATGATAAGGAAATGATTCACATAGTAACCTTGAACTTTGAGATAAAACCATATCAATGGTATCAATGGGTAGTTAAAAGGAATACCCCTCTTTATAATTATACTTGGGGTTTATTTACAAAACACTTAGAAGCACAATATGGGAAAATATGGGAACATGACTACTTCATTCAATTGACAAGAATCAAACACTTAGGTGATATTGAAGATTATAATTAGAAATTTCAGGTAGTGGCCACAAGGGTGGATGAAAAAAGTGATGAACAATTGTTGGAAGCTTACATGGGTGGATTAAAACAAGACATGAAACATGATATTTCTTAAGACATCCTATTATTATTATGGAGGCTATGCAATATCCTTGTCATATTCAAGACAAAAATAAGGCAACACACAAGTCTACCACTGAACCATACACAACAAGCAAAGATCATTTTTTGGGTTATAACACAAGCGTAATTCAACCAACAAGGTTAATGTAGTGTACCCTTTTCACTACCCAGGTTCACCCTAACCTCTCGGTTCACCATTCATTACATGGATTTAAAAACAAATGCATTTAACCAGGATTAAACACACTTAATTCATAGATTAAAATATATAAGTTACTGTTACCATTAACAAACCATAACATGCAACGGTATTTCATTTACACAGCGGAAAACATGATACAAAAGAGTACAGTCATGTCGAATGTGTCAAAACATAACTCAAATTAATTATCTTTTATCTGCTGTAGCATTCACCAGCCAAGTGCAGGCCTTCCACGAACCTCCCAGCCTTA
>JASDQU010439508.1:23563-46528 GCA_032191745.1 Picea mariana
GCATGAGACTACTTCATAAAAATTTAAGGAAGTTGTATTACTACCTATGGCCACAACCAAACTATCCCAAGAGTCTGGTAAAAAAGACAGTAAAATGATACATTTATCTTCATATGAAATTTTAATCTCAACAGATACTAACTGACTTACCATAGAATTGAAGGCATTCAAATGCTCTGCCACCAGGTCTCCATCTCTCATCCTCGAGTTATACAAATTGTTTCTCAGGAATAGTTTATCTACTATGGACTTATGCTAATACAAATTCCCCAACTTTTACCATAAATCATTGGTTGTATCTTCATCTAACACATTCAGTATTATTGAATCTGAGAGGCACAGTTGGATTGTGCTCTTTGCCTTCCTATCCAACTTTTTCCAGTCATCTGTTGAAGTTCTTATAGATGCAGTACCTGGATATACCATGATCCCTTGATCTATGTCCACCAACAGATCTTCCATCTTGAGCTTCCACAGATCAAAAAAATTCCCATTAAACTTCTTGATCTCCATTTTTGAATTGCTTGCCATTTCTTTTCACATTAAAACTCAATACCACGGATATCCCATTATAACAAGGATTATCACAGTCCCGATCCAAACCATTAACCACAAAGGTGTCCCCCTAAATCCAACAAATGTTTGATACCAAATGTAGGTTTTAACCTTGTACAATATTTATTGCAAACAGATTTTTAGTAAAAGAACAGAAAAGACACAATGGAAAATACAAACATTACACTGTTATTTTTCCCCTGGAAACCCAAATCGGGAAAACCAACATATTCTATATTCATTCATAGTGATACATTGTTTACAATAAAATATACATATAGGATACAACAGCATCCAAAACCCTAACCCAATGACTTGGATTAGTCAACAACCTTAATTCCATAACCAAAAAAAGAAAACCATTGACAAACAAACCATGTGTCAAAAAACCACCTAAATATGTGACACGTTTCTCGAGGTAGAAAAACATTTCTCGGGGGTGCTGTCCCTGCACCCCCCAAGGGGGCGCCTAAAGGACCCCCCTCAAACCCCCATGCCCATCCAACACAATGCAGACAATACAACTCATGCAAATAATATAACGCATACCCAACACCAACAACCTCTAAACAATTGATCTAAAGATTAACTTTTACAACATTAAAGAACGCTTTATTTATAGTATTTATAGTAGGCAAAATCCTGAATAAAGGAGACAAAAAATGGTTACTTATCCATGTAGATAATTGGCTACAAATATCATGAAACTTAGGATTTTGTTATAGTTGAATACCAAGTCACATTACTAGTTGAGTACCAGTCAACCTTAATTTGGTATTCAGTTGATTTCCACATGATCTTATGTCAACCTATTGTTATTTGACATATTTTAATTCATGTCGATCACCTCTACTTCTACTTTTCCCGGTCGATCCATCTTGACCTTCGAATTTCACTACCAGTCGATCCACCTTGACTCAACTTTCACTACAAAGAATATAACAAACCAACATGTCGATGGAATTAAGCATGCATGTGAAGTAAGAAGTAATCTATGTATGAATATCTTCGTTTGGATCTTAGTGCTTGCAAATATTGTAATAGTAGGTTGCTTCCTATAGGTTTTGTTGAGTTGGTGCTCAGTTGAGGAGATTGGTGTCTCCAGTAGGTTGGTCCCTACATATTACTGAGTTGGTTCTCAATTAAGGATATTAGTGTCTCGAGTAGTTTGGTTCCTACAATATTTATAACAATAGTTTTGTTCCTACATAAATTTATAAAGATAAGTTTATGGTTTTCTCTTGATTGGGTTTCCATGTTAAACTCTATGCATTATGATTTGAGTTTATATGTGATTATTTTTTATTTACTAATGAATGATTGATGAATGGTTAAATAAAGTAAAGTTATCTTATATTGATTCACCCTCCACCCTCTCAATACAAGCATAATTTCAACAATTGGCAGGCTCCTTCAGAAATTTTCTAATCGCTGGAAGGTAGATATCAAGAGAACACATGGCTTGTCAGGAATGTGTCTCTACAAACAAGGCTCCATTTTTTTATGGCACAAACTATGAATCTTGGAGTATAAGGATTTAGAATTATCTAATGGCTCTTGGGTTTGATATTTGAAAATCAATCATGACTAGTTATATAGTCCCAACAACTCCACCAACAGATGTGGTCTATCATATTCAAGAATTTTCAAGATGATGTATTGTAAACAAGAAAAATATATTTTGGACTATAGAATGTGGTGAGTACCTGCACAAGAGATTTAGCTAGTAGAAGAATGAACACAACTTTCAAAAGTGAGAAGATGAGAAACAAATTGGAGAGAAAAGAATACAAAATGTATTAACCAAATGAATGATTGATAATTTACACATGATATACTCTGTATAGCTCAACTAATGTGCACTAAAAGAAAAGAAAATGTGTCATAGTGGTGGTGTAGAGAGATATGAACACACAGGAAGTTGCCAGAGTTAAATACCACCTAGTCCTAGTTAACTAGTCATGTAGTCTTTAGTTAATTGAGTCACACATGTGGAAGACAGAGAAGCACATTAATTTTTTGGTGATAAAACCAAGGTTGTGATGCATGATTGACCTCCACTAGTCTAACTAAGTATAATTGGATCTAAACTAAAGATAATATTCTCCAAAATGTAAGAGAGGCTCCTAAAACATAGGAGGCCCTCAATAATGACTAATAAACAAAGGAAAATAAATAAATAAAATACCCTAGGTGTGTGTAATATATTCAACACCCCCCCTGAACACTACTATGGGGAAATGATGAATGGGTCTCAGAAGCAAGATCCATGTTAGGTACCCATGAATGATGCAACTAATGAACAATGAAGAAATAAAGTAAGGAAAGAGGGAAGAGCTCATGGGAACCCCCCCCCGCGCAAAGTAGAATGTATCAAAAGAATTAAAGAACAGGTGAAATCCACCATATGGCAGGTATGCAATCTCCAAAACAAAGAAAATATGACAAGTCAATGAAGCATGATCTGGTGATGATAGAACATAATCTACTTGAATGAGTGTACTAAAGATGAAATATTGTAGTTGATACTAGTTGAAAACAGTCATATCTCTCCAAATATTACAACATTATTCTACACCAAGATGGTCAAGCTAGTCAAATTGCTTCCAAAACATATAATCAAACACCATAAAAGTCATCAAAATAGTGGTGAATGGAACTGTAAAGGAGGCATAATCAGTCGATTCAAGAGCAATGAAAATGGTTTCCATGTATCATGGATGAAACATATATACAGGATGTCCTCAAACAATGGCTCAAATACTACCATGATCAATCATCAATACAACCACAAACAATCCTCAAAGTTGGTACCTTTCCAAGATGTTGTCATATACCCCTCTTTGTAAATGCATTGAAAGAAGAGGAACTATAAAAAGGTTGCAGATACCTAAAAGGAAGAAAATGTTGTCTCTAATAATGATGTTAAGGATGTAAATATGTGGAGTATGTAGACCTTGAATTTGATGTCGAAGAGTCTTCTACTACCAAAGACTCTGATGTTGGTGTTGAAGAGTCTGATACTGGAAGCTCCAATACTGAATTTTTTGTTGAATCTGACTATGAAAGCTACAAAGTTGTATCAATAAGAGGAGTAGGTGGTGGTTGTTTCAACTCAACGGTAGAAGATTCATTTGATTTGATGGAATCTTGTGATTGAAAAAATTGAGTACGAATGGTTGAAATATCAAGACAACTTGCTAATGTAAATGAAGTTCTAACAAAACAAAGTATCTTTTTTGTTGGTCTTATCATAGGTTGAATGAGATGTGCAATCCATTATCCATTCTTACCAAGGATGCCACGAGTGTAGCCCATATTATGCATAAATTCTATCCCAATACCACGAGTGTGTAACTCAAAAGTTTGTGAAGGAATCTTGGGAGTGGTAAGAAATGCAAAAGCAATATTAGAAGCAAGAGATTGTTGCAGATCTTTTTGAAAACAAGAAATAATATCTTATTTCTCATTTAAATGAGTCAAAAGATGCTCATTGAGAAAAGTGAATTGTTGCTCCATATCGTTAATGTGGGTGGTCCAAGTATCAACTTGAATTTTTTTCTCCTCCATTAGACTCCCAATGAGTCCAAAATCCCTAGAAAAATAGTTACACATGTTTTGAAGACAAATCTAGGATCTCTCTTGTTCACCTCGAAGTTTTCTAACTTCTTTGACAAGTTTTAGATTCAAACTCTGAAGAGTCAAGATAACTACATATTTTTCCTCCATTACAATGATTCTCTAACAATGAATGATATTAGTGAGATATTCATTTGGGAGTAGCGATATGAGTTTCATTAGTAAATGGAAGAACAAACATAGGGGGAGCATCCATTTGCCATTGATATCAAACAGGTGGAAGTTGTAGATAGAGGAATAATTGCAAACATAAGGAAAGTTGCATACAAGGGGTGTATCTGTTACAAATTATTTTGGTCACCCTAGTGATCCATTGACAACATGTGTTCATGGTACCATGAAAAGATAAAAATAGTCTTTCTCCATGAGTAAAGTGATTGGATTTCTCTTCTAAAAGATCCTATTAAGGAAGGTTATCGCAAGCTGCACTATACATAGGGTGTGAAGATGCCTAATCGTCACCCCTTAATTTAAAGCTGGGCTTCAACATCATCGTAGGATTCACTATACCTAGGGTTCAATGATGTCAGAAGCTAAGGAAAATTCAAACTTCATGAAAGTTCTAGAAGGCGATCTTCTAGAAGATGATGTGGCTTCTGAATAGTTTGGATCTTATTCAGTTCTTTGATTTGGTGGGATCATCCTAATCTCCTCACTCATATCTCTTTCACACTATATAAAGAGGGACCTCTCATGGAAAATGATAAGCATGGAAAGGCTAATATTGAATAAGCTAGGAATTGTATGGAGAATTTTGCATTAGATCATGCTTGAGAACCTCATTTCAGTTCATCAAGTTATTGTGTATATTCTTAATTCAAGGTTGGAGAAAAGGTGTGTGTGTTTGAAAAAAGGGCCATCAGAAGGGGACCTTGTGACATCAAGGATTTTGGTTGTAATCTCCACTTTCATTTAATATGATATAGTAATATGTTTCTTTCCCATAATACTAGTCTTGTTTTATTGTATGATTCCTTGATCACATGCATAAATTCTTGTTGAGTATATTGTGTTTCTTTCACTTTGGTTGGTATGTGTTCCCTTGCATATTCAATATCACAAGAGAATAGAAGTGGAGGCAGGATGACAATGAAAAGAGGAAGAGACATTTAAAAGGTATGTTATCTATCACTTGTTAATTAGTAAACTCAACGATTAGAACTTAGGGAAAGTTTCATGTTCTCTTCTATTTGTTCTAGTTTCCAATGGGATCTAGGCAGATCTTTTTATGTTCGCATTTATTGATTAATCCTTCTTAATCTCCCTCATCCTTCCACATTACGCCAGCCCCAAAGTTTTCAAGGGAAGGCAAACGTTTTACGATGATTCATCCCCAATTACGCTGAATTAATGAAAGGATTCACTTGGCTACTCAAGAAAGGTTACGATTTCATATGGGACAACACTACTACCAAATTCTTTGAAGCTTTGAAACTTGCTTTAACCCGTATGCCACTATTTTTTCCACCTCATTATATCCGAGATTACTTCCTCTACTTAGATTCTCCATACTCTACCATTTCCATGGTCTTAGTCCAAGAGGATGATTCACACAATCAACATGTGATATACTATTTTATTAGGAGTCTCATGAATACCGAAAACAAATACTTACATGTAGAGAAACTGGCCTTGGAAGTTGTTCAAGTTGTTCAATGTTTTCGTCACTATATCATGTTACACAAAACAATTGTTATTTCCAATTGCAACCCCATGCAACACATACTTACTCGACAATTTTTTGGGGGAAAGTACTCCAAATGGATTTTTATTCTCCAGGAGTTTGACTTGGAATTTGAATGCGCTAAGTCAAATATATCTTTGGTTTTTGACAAATTAATATGTGACCTTCCCTCTGCTGAGACAAAAAATGTGGTAGAGGATTCGTAACCTAACCAATCCCTTTTTCTGATCAGTTCTGATGACGTATGGTATGAAGATATTATCATATATTTCCATACTCAAACTTTTTGGCCCAAACTTTCCAGTACGGATCGTCATCGTACATGGTATCAAGCCCGTCAATACATATCCTTGGTGATACTCTTTACCGTCATGTTATTGACTCCATTTTTCGACGATATCTTACCTACGATGAAGATGATAAAGCTATGAATGACTGTCACTTTGTAGCATGTGGCGGTCCTATGTACAGGTATGCAACTTCCCAAAATATCTTACGAACTAGTTATTTTTGGCCTTCACTATTCAAGGATTGCATTACTGTCATCCAGAAATGCCACGCTTGTCAAATTTATAATCATAAGATCATATATGACCCTACTCCTCTTCACCCTGTAGTTTTTGTTGGTTCATTCACTAAATGTAGCATTGAATTCATGACATGTAACCCTCACTCGGTCGGGGGGCATGGATACATTATTGTAGTTGTGGATTATTTCACTAAATGGGCCAAGGCAATGCCTACATTCGATAACACCAGGATAACTACAACGTTGTTCATATTCAATCATATCGTTACTAGGTTTGGTGTCCCTCATGCCATCATTACTGATCACGGTAGTCATTTTCAAAATTTTATGATGTCTAAACTTATTGTAAAGTTGGGTCTTCACCATGAAAACTCAACCCCCTATTATACGCAGGCCAATGGCTAGGTTGAAGAAATCAACAAAGTTCTCACTATTATGCTTCGATGAATGATAGGAATTCATAAGAAGAATTGGCACATGATGTTGTTCTCAACATTATGGGCCTATCGTATTATGGGCCTATCGGACATTCATTAAGTCTACCACAAGATTCACACCTTTCCAGTTAGTTTATGGTATCGAAGAAATTTTTCCGATTGAATGTGAGATACCATCTTTGAAACTAGCCATTGAACGTCTCCCTAACACCTCTACTAAAGAGAACGTTTGTTGTTCTTGATGCAATTAGATGAAAGCCATAATGATGTTGGCTTGTTTATTGAAACTCAAAAGAAATGTGTTAAAGCCCAATACGACAAGCATGTAAAGCCACATATTTTTTCTGAAGGTGATCTAGTTCTTCTTTATGGGCAAGATCGTGATTTTCTAGGGGGCGGTAAATTCGAGCCCATGTGGTGGAGTCCTGATATTGTCAAATGAGTGTTGGAGAAGGGAGCTTATGATCTAGTATATTATGATGGAATCCCTTTGAGTGAACCTATAAATGGGATTTACTTAAATAAGTACTATTCTTAAGTCATTTTTGCATGAGTGCTTGTACATTTAGTGTATCATACTTGTGAGTGATTTTTTCGTTGTTTGGTTTCACCCTTCAACTGCTTACCTGGAATTGTGCTTGGTTTTCATATGTCAGTGTCTTCACTACCCTACCTTGGCTTCACTGATGGCGCTAGTCGCAGTACTCATAACTTAGCATTTGTTTCTTGGGAAATCTATGCACCTACAAATGAACTGATTAGTCTACATGGTGTTTTCCTTGGTCGTGCAACTAACAATATCACGGAATACAATGAATTCATCGAATTATTGACTGACGATGTTTCACTTGGAATCCCTCACCTTGTTGTATGACTTGATTCGCAGTTGGTAGTTCTACAATTGAGTAACGTGTATTCTATCTGAAGTCCTATGTTGTTAAGGATAAATTTATGAATTCACCTTTTCGAACGTCATTTTGATTACATTGAATATCAACACATTCCTAGATGTCTAAATACATCAATGGATGCATTGGCTAATTATGTGTTAGACAGACATTTGAGACATTTATAAAATCCAATCAGACTATGTATATACAACAAGTAAGTCAGTAAAAGGTTCATATATATAACGAAAAATGTTTACAAAAAGTGTTTTTGTCCAAAGACCAAAATATCAAAAAGTGAATTGCATGGCTTCATATACAATGGAAACAAGGATGTTGCTCGTTATAGCACGTGACTTCTCGTGCTATTCTATGCAGCAGTCAATCAATGGAAGAAGACATGCCCACTGTGTGGCGCTGATAATGCCTAGGAATATCATCTATGGAAGCATATGGGACATTCATTATGTGTCCCTCCAGATTTTTTTCTAGGATATCAAAGTCGGCAGCAGCCACAAGAAGCCACTCCTGCGACGAAACCTCTCTCCCCTCGCCTCTCAATTGGATATGAACCTGGAGGAAGGTAAGGTCCCACATCTACATCATCAAAGAGAATTTGATTAGTCATCGGATAAACAACATAAAAAACATTTTATATCTTTAAAAATAACAAAAAAAGATATAAACAAAATTTCCTTCTTACCTATGTCCCCCCATTGGGAACCTTCAGAAAGAGCTAGATCTAGATCCCCATGAAAGTCTATCCCAGGATATGCGTATTCATCGACCATGAGAATTTGAGTTCTCAACCATTTGAAGAAGACATTGTTGTACCTGAAGATAGGACTGACTGCATGTCATGCCATGAGGTCGACCCACCTCTTCATTCTTGGATCCTGTGGGGTAGGTATACCCCAGTCTACCTGTAAGCAGAAAACTAGGACCCTCTCTAGGAAGAAGGATACCAAAATGGAAATTTATCCGAACTGTTTCAATCCACCACTCCTGCACTTGTTTAGTTGTTTTTTCATACTTTTGAGAACCCCTTCACACAAGTTGAATACTTGGGGCTCTATACACTCCAGAGCATACTGAAAATATCTCTGAAGAGCCATATGAAGAGTTGTACTCCCTGCCATGCGTGTGATGATATAGAGGATGGTCCGTAGATGAAAGTCTCAAAAATCTCTTATAGAGACCTTGTCACTATGTCTCTCGGTACCTGACACACAATGTTGAATGATGTAGTGGTTCATAGGCTCACTGCCTCCCCTGCTACCTGTTAGGGTCACCCGTGAAACCCGGTGAGATAGTCCTATTAATAAGTAGATATCGTCGATATCTATGGTAAGAGTGTGAGCACCCACATGAAACTCCTGCTCATTCACATCCCACATGTGAACTAGGTACCTGAGTAATCTCAGATGGGCCCTCATACCTTGGATTTTGAAGAATTTTAACAACCCACACTATCGGAGGGCCATTACCATTCCTGCATCATTCCTGTTAAAGTAGTCTTCTTCCTCATGTTTCTCTATCACCATTCCAACATTTTTACCATGGAAAACCTACAATGGAACCATAAAGAGATATTAGGACCATTATTTTCTTCCCTGGATAATTTTAATTGGCATTTTCATCTTAAAAACCTTTTGGGTCTATGCACATTGCAGGCCAGGGCATCTGCAAAGTGTGGAGTCGTCATAGGCTAGCTATAGAGCCACATGCGATGACCCTATATCATCGAAGGGCCCAATATGGGGCTCCTGCAACGACCTCTGTGCATAGGTACCCCTAAAAATTAACTCAAAAGTCCATTTTTTAACCAATAAAAAACAAATTTTGATCCATGGAAAGTTGAAAGAGATGAAGATTACCCGTTTTGTGGAGACTTTTCGTCGAATGATTATTCGTTCCTTCCGCAATCCACAATTGAAAATGGAGGTAAAAAGGTGGGTTTAAAGCAAGGTTTGGGTGAAATGACAAATGGAATAGTGAAATGCGGTTTTTACCCATTTTTATTGTTTTTTTCACCTTTTCATATGTATTTTATATTATTTTATATGTTTTATCTAAACCCTAAAGTCCTAACAACTCCACAAGTGTTTGTTTTTTTCAGATAAAAAGTCTAGGAGTGAAACGTTGGAACAAGGATACATTTTTTGGTTTGTTTTCATACATTTGTCGGATGTACAAATCCTTTTAGGGTTTTTCAGAAAAAACTCTGAGCTTAGTATTTGTTTGTTCACTTGCTCGTAAATCAATGAGAATGTAACCGAGTATAATTTTATCACTTTTTCAAAATCGTAAAGGTTATACAAAAAAGGAACCCCCTGGAGTTCCCTTTAAGCTCTTTTCAGACTCTCTGAACATGAAAATATTGTTGAGCGACCTTGTTCTTTTCACGCTCGTAAAAGTATTTGAAGAAAACATCTAATGGGGGATAGATTATCACTTTTTTTTTATCGTCATATTAACTTATGAAAAAGACCTGATGGAGTTCTCTTTAAGTGTTTTTCATATTGTTGAAACATGAAATACCCCTGAGTTTTTTCTCTTTGGACTCGTTAAACAAACATCGAAAGACCCATATGGGATCAAACCACTCCTTCTTAGGTTTTTAAACATACTCCGAGGGACTCATCCGAAGGATGAGCTTACATCAACAAAAATATGTTATCATCCTCAAGCTTGTGTAAAATAAAGACGTACTCGCCAGAAATGGTGGGGGCAGAATTGGGAAAGAAATGTGTCTTTGTATACGTGTTAGTGGAAGTAATAGTTTCTCTTGAACATGACACCCCCCTTCATCATTGTATCTAGATTGGGAAATCCATTTGTCTCTCATTTGACCAACTACGTGTCCATATGTTGGGTCCTCCTTGAGTCAATTCTACCATGACCATTGTCATGTCATTCATATGTTCAAGATAATTCTAACCTTAACAAGCCTTCTATCGAGTCGGCCATCTGCCATCATAAATTTTCTACCATGTTGGACTTCCCTGTGTCAGTTTCGAATCACTTCATACTATGATCTACCTCAAATATTTTACATATTTCGTGTCATTGATGGGGGATACATCAAAGCCCTCCTGTGACAAGTCTTTTCCTATCGAATTCAACTCATTATCTGAGAACAAGAATTAAAAATAATTTAGTACCTTAGATCTTGCATGCCTCAATGGCATGTTTCTTCTCTTTCAATAGTGGGTTCACATCATTCAACCCTAATTGGAAGATTCCATCTAGTGTTCGACTTCAACTCATTTTTTTGCATTCACTAGATTGTACTAGGGTACCTTGGGATTCATTGACATCAATGGTGATTTCCATCGCACTTGTTAATAGTTTTTATTAATGACCGATAATCAAGTGGTTCCTACCATGTTCAACTTATGAACCTGTAATCACATGGATATATTCATACTTAGGGAAGACATAAATGAAGAACCTGTATCTTATCATTTTGATCTAGGTTGCGACAGAGTATTCATGATTTATATTGACACATAGATCCACTTTGTATGTCTCGTGGCTATGTCTGAATTTGAGTTCCTTGGAGCATAGATCCACAGTGTATTCCTAGTGGCTATGTTGATTCATAATGACATGGATCCACAGTGTATATTTAGTGTCCATGAATCACTTGACATTTTCTAATCTGAGTATGGGAATGCCTACCTCAGACACTGGTATATTATTATGCAGAGGCTTGATTGTTTGCAGGTTCCTGATCGGTGGACTCCTTGTTTCTGACTCACACATTATACAAAGTATTTCGGCTGTCATGAGTTCTATATTCATACTTTGGGGGGCATTCTATTACACATTATTTTGGGCACCCCAGTGATCCATTAAAAACATGTGTTCATGGTCCCATGAAAAGATAAAAAGAGTCTTTCTCCATGAGGAAAGTGATTTCCTTTCTCTTCTCAAAAACCCTATTAAGGAAGGTTGTTGTGGGCTGCACTATACATAAGGTGTGATTAAGCCTGATTGCCACGCCTTTCTCTAAATAAGGGTTGCGACGTCACCACAAGCTACATTATACCTAGGGTGCGGCGATGTCAGAAGCTAAGGAAAAGTCAAACTTCATGAAAGTTCTAGAAGGAGATATTCTAGAAGATGAGGTGGCTTTCGAATGGTTTGGGTATTACTCTCTTATCTGATTTCGTGGGATCATCCTTATCTCCTCACCCATCTCTCTTTCACACTATATAAAGAGGGACCTCTCATAGAAAAGGCTAAGCATGAAAAGGCTAAGATTGAATAAGCTAGAAATTGTATGGATAATTCTACATTAGATCATGCTTAAGAGCCTCATTTAGGTTCATCAAGTTATTGTGGATCTTATTCATTCATGGTTGGAGAAAAGTTGTGTGTGTTGGAGCAAAGGGCCATTGAAAAGGGACCTTGCGACATCAAGGCTTTTGGTTGTAATATTCACTTTCATTTAATATGATACAGTAATATACTTCTTTCCCATAATACTAGTCTTGTTTTATTGTATGATTCCTTGATCACATGCATAAGTTCTTGTTGAGTATATTGTGTTGCTTTCACTTTGGTTGGTTTGTGTTCCCTTGCAAATTCAATATCATAAGAGCATCAAAGTGCAGCTAGGACGACAATGACAAGAGGAAGCGACATTTAAAAGGTATGTTATCCATCTATTGTTAATTAGTAAATTCAACGATTAGAACTTAGGTAAAGTTTCATGTTTTGTTTTGTTTTGTTCTAGTTTCCAGTGGGATCTAGGGAGATCTGTTTATGTCCGCATTGACCAATTAATCCTATAACAGTATCATAATTGACTAAGGGTTTCCATAAATGACAAAGGGGGAGATTTTTGGAAATATTTTTTTCATTGATGTAAAATAGAAGGGGAGACTACAGATGTCCAAGATAAATATTGCAATCCTATATATGTCCATGATAAATATTACATTATGGATATTTTTGGAAATATTTTTTCTAATTTTTAATGACCAGTTTGGATACCCTATATTTGAAGGATGTTTTACCCTACATACCTAACTAAAATTTAAGTAAAATTTTTATTGTTGGAAACATTATTCCTAGACCTTTCCAATGGTATATGGAATTTCCTCTAACTCCGTAGTAATGAGGAGATATGATTTTTTTTCGTCTGACAACCTAGGTACAAATTGAGGTTGGCTCAACCAGTCTTTACAGGTCGGCCCTAAAGGTGAGATGGAATTACTATAAATACAATATATGTGTGTGATATTTTAGTGCAACCAAGCAAGATATAAATTTTTATGTGCACATAAGTGATCTAAGGTGTGCTAAAGGAGTTTGGGTGTCTTTTTGGGATCTAAAAGTGTGAAAGAGAAGTCTAAGGGATTTTCTTGGGGTCTTTATTGTTTTCAAGATGTGTGATGTTTTTTTGTGCATTGTTATGAAGTTGTGATGCTACAATGTGTGCTATTATGATATTTTTTTGTTTCCATCATGGATTATATTCTAGTAATGATGATATGAGGCTCATTAGGGCATGAAGGATACATGTGACTAGGGTTTGAAGGATTTTATATGGAATGAACCATGCAGGTGAAGTTAGAAGTAATTTGTGTATGAATATATTGGTTTGTTGTCTACTCATATCTTGTTGATTTGGTGACCATGTGAGGGGATTAGTGTCTCCAGCAGCTTGGTTCTTGCAGATATTTTAATTATAGGTTGGGGCCTACAGGTGCTACTAAGTTGGTGCTCAATTGATGAGATTGGTGTCTCCAGTAGGTTGGTGCCTACATCTTACTGATTTGGTGCTCAATTAATAAAATTGGTGTCTCTAGTAGGTTGGTGGATATAATATTTGTACCAGTAAGTTGGTCCCTACAGAAATTTGTAAAGATAAGTTTTTGTTTTCTCTCGATTGGGTTTCCATGTTAAACTATGTGCATTATGATTTGAGTTTATATGTGATTATTGTTTCTAATCTAATGAATTATTGATGAATGGTTAAAAAAAGTAAAATTATCTTATGTTGATTCACCCACATCTCATTAGAAGCATAAGTTCAAAACAGATAATGGAGGCAAATATGTTAACAAAAAATTTTGAACCTACTGTAGTGAATAAATCATTCATATGCAACATAATATTTCATATACACCATGGAAAAATGGTGCTACTAAGAGAAATAATCACACATTAAAGGAAATGGAAAATTGTATGATCTAATCTATGGTATTCAGTATTCATTTTTTGGTGGAAGCCATTAATTGTGCCAAATACATAGTCAATCACACTCCCAAAAATGATTTTAAAAATATAATATTGAAAAAATCATGGAGTAAAATTAAACTAGATGTAATCCACTTCTGTGTGTTTGATAGTTCAGCATGGGCTCACATTCTTGATGAAAAAAGAAAATAATTACATCCTAAAAGTCAGAAGTGTATTTTTGTTGGATATTGTGCAGATGTAAAATGTTATAGATGTTTTCAACCTCATTCTAGTGAAATTATAATAAGTATAGATGTTAATTTTGATGAAAATATCTTGGTTTGTGAACCTAATTCAACATGTGTGCCATATTTGGACTATAAATGATCTTGGACATCTCTTTCATCTTTTATTTCCAACTTTTTTGTTAATGATCTTACCTTGTTTTATTTCTTAGATGATGAAAATGGGGATGAAAATCCACCTTCACCTACTCAACTCCCTCCAATTGAGTCCATTGAACATGAACCTCCACTAGAACCATAACTTCCCATATGGGATCGTATAACATGAGAATTAACTGGCAATATTTCTAGTGAACCTATAGGTCATCATCGTACATGTTCATAGTTCTAGTGAGCCCCCTCTCCTTTGGCTCAAGTTTAAAAGACTCATTATCTAGAAACATGTTCATAAGCTTATGGCCATTCATATTAGAAAACAACAATGAGGACTATCATTTGTTAATGGTGAATGATACTTGGGATCATGTAACTCTTCCATAATGAAGAAAGCTTGTTGGATTTAAATGGTTGTATAGAACTAAGTATGCATCAGATGGAAGTGTTGAAAGAGATAATATTTGATTAGTTTCCAAAGAATTTTCTCAGGTTGAATGGATTACTATAATGAAAACTTTGTCCCCATATCAAAAAATAATTTCATGTTCCTTGTATCACTTGCTACGTCATGTAAATGTGAGTTCTATCAAATGGTTTTTAAATCCACCTTATTGCATAGGAATTTGAAAGAAGAGAATTGCTTGGAAAAACCTCCTAGATATTTATAGAATTACTCCAACCTTGCTTGTTTCTTGAATAAATATATATATGGTCTTAAGAAATATCCTTAGGCTTGGTATTCTAAAATGGATAGATTTCTTCTTCACAGCATTGTTGTAGATGTCAATCTAACCCCAATGTCTATACCAAGAAAGTAGGTAACCATGTCATAATACTTTTTCTTTATGTTGATGACCTTATTCTCACTGGTAGTGACCACAAACTTTCAAACCATGTGAAATCCATCCTTAATAGGAAATTTGGAATGACAGACTTAGGTTATTTTCATTATTTCTGTGACCTCCAAGTATTCCAAACCAAGGAAGGAATTTCCCTTTCCTATCCTAAGTATAAATGTAAAAGTATTCATTATTTTCACATGGAATATTGTAAACCAATCCCTTATTCATTTTATCATGGAGTCAAACTTTCTACCACCTATAATACCCCCGAAGTTGATGCAAAGAAACATCGCATAACAAACATCCCATGACAAACAATGGAAAGAAACAAAAAGGAACCATTGGTATACCTAGGGTATAGTTAAATTTTGGATACATTACAATTCAAGGGGACTCCTTTGTTGATTGGTTCACTAGTTATTATTAGGATAGAAATCCTGAAGATCAAAAGTATACTATAGGTTAAGCTTTCATTCTTGGTTCCAGACTTGTCACTTGGTATTTTAAGAAACAACATGATATTTATGTTTCTTTATCAGAAACAAAGTATCAAAATCATTTTTTCTTTGATGAATCATTTCATAGTTTGGATTCTAGTAATGACATCTAACCACACTCTAGTGTGACAAATAGAGTGCCATGAATCTTCCAAAATATCTAATTCAAACATCAACACAAAGAATAAATTTACTGACACATTCACTTCATTCTATATCTTATTCAAGGTCACTTTCTAAAAGTTCTCTTTGACATGCTACAAATGATCAAGTTGCAGACATTTTCACAAAGTATCTTACAAAAGTGATGTTTTCCAAAATTTTATATATGTTAAGAGTTAAATAAGTTTTCATTAATGGGGGGGTATGCTCTAATGTCTCATTCCTTCTCCTATTGTGTCACCTGTGTAAATCCTTCAATCCTATCCCAAGGTGTTCCTAAGGGGGGTGTTAGGATATTTAGACACTTAGGAGTTAGTTAATATAAAGTTAATCTAATGTATGCTTAGGTAAAGAGAGTTTATTAAGTCTCTTTCGTCATTATTCATTTGGAGTTAATGAATTTGAGATTCACAATATTTTCTAGACACAAAGTGATCTAATGGTACATATTATCCTCAATTCTAAAGTCTATATTGTTTTGTGGCTTAACACCTAATTGGTACATGATATATATTTAATGAGCATGAAGGTTCATTTGTCAAAGATCAATTGTGACAAAGTTATATGTAAAATTATTTTCTTTTGAATTAATATATTTCTTGAAGTGGATGCATTAGTTGGGGCCCTAAATTGTTTCCATCTTTGAGGGTTTTAACTATGTAATACATGGTGTATTGATATTTGATCCATTTTTGTGAGTGGTTTCTTAAGTTGTTTGACTTATATGGAAATATCTTGTTTTTTCAAACATCTTCCACCATATCCTGCATCATCTCCACTTGTGTTATTTCCCTACAACACATGGACAATATTTCTTCCAACCAACACACATTTTCATCAATTTCTTCCAGTATGCACATGGATGTTGTTATTATTCCTGTGGTCCTGATTTCTTCTTCCATTTCTATATCTTCATCAATCATGTTCTCTATTTTAAGAAAAACATTTTTTGTCAATATCATTTTCTTTACATGTAGCGATAAACATGCTACCTTATTTACTAAGGGTGTCCTAAGGCATCTTTCCATCATCACCTCTTATATATTTCAATGAATATATACCTCCATCAACACCTTCTTTCACTATTTGAACTACACTTTCTTTCTCTTTCATCTTAATTTTCTTACACTCTTGTCTTCCACAACTGATTTTGTATAAGTTGTCATCTTCTTGCTTCAAACCTACATCGTTTTTTAAAATCTACATCATGCATCAAACAATGGTCAATGATTAAATTAGTTCAAACTTTGGGTTCCATTAACAATCTTTCCCTATTTTCCTATATTTCATTTGTATATTTTAACCTTAACATTTTATTCTTATTTCTAACTATTGTAAAAAAAATGTATTCTCCCTTTTGCTACTCATTCAGTTCCCTTCCTTCTTGGGAAAGTTTCTCATCATACTTCGAATTTAAAAGCCATTATTCTAGGAGGGTAAGTTGTTCTTCTAATCACATTCTAATCCTCTTATTTCTCATAGGTAATTGAGAAAATATACTCTCTAGAACTAGATGGATGAAAATAAGATTTTGCATCTTCTTCTCCATTTGTAATTCTTGAATGATTGTCTTATTTCTAGTTATATCCTACACATGTCAACACATTATCATTAGTAAATAAAACAATAGATATTTGGGCTCTATCTTCCTCTTCTCTTGGGTTGTTTCTTACCAAGTTTATGCCTCCTATACACTCAACCATAGCTTAGTGGTGTTTCCCTCTCCTCATATTTGCAATCTAATTCATCTCTTTGATAATTTGAACCAAATTTCCCTCCAATAAGTCTTTCTTAGTGTATGCTACTTGCATCCCTTTCTATTCTAGCATCTCATTCACTTCCTTACTTAGATTTCTCTATTTTTCTGATTTTGTAAAGTTTCCTCTTTCTTCATTTATGTTTCTAAACGAATAGCATTTATATTCTCTTCATATCCCTTGATTTCATCTTCTATTATATTTTTAGAAGTTTTGTAATATGTTTGCACTTCTATTATAGTGGTTTCCTCATCCAATTGTTTGTTCTTTTCAAATGTGAAATCTATCACATGCACCACTACATCTAATTGGATGATATATGTACAATTTTTTTCTCATTCTCTTGCAAGTTTTCTACTACAATTGTCTCCAAATCATCATCATATACATCATCACCCTCTTATATTAAATACCTTAACAATATGCTCAAAATTTTTAAGGATTTCTTTATCAAAATAACTTTATTTATCTACTTTTGCAAAAATCGAGTTTTTTTCCCTATCATCTTCATCTTTTCTCCCTTATCCTTTTCTTACACTCAATATTAGAATATTTAGAACCTCCTCCCTATGCCTTTCATTTCCATGTTTTGTGGATTCCATACTTCTTTATACACCTACACATTCATAAAATTTCAAACAATTAGATAAAATATGGATCTCTACAAGATCCTTTTCCATTTCTTATATTGAAACTTTAGTAGCTTAATCATCAACCTCAAGAGTTGTGTCCTTATACATTGTTCCTACCATTTCTATGGTAGCATCAACATACTCTTTATCATGTCTATCATCACTAGTATCATTTTCCTTATACTTGTATTCCTCATGAATGTAGGAGCCCACATATTCACAACTTAAATTCCCAATGGAAATATTTCCAAGTCTCTCCTCATCTTCCATGACTTTTGGATTCATATTCTCTTTGATTCCTTTATTCTCTCTCATAATCCCCAACATCAGTATTGACTTCTCAACATTAACTGCAACATTCTCGACCATTTTAGAGTCTTCATTCATTATTCATCCTTTCATATTTTATTCAATTACATTCATTTGTTAGTTATCCTACAACACACTTTCCTTACCAAAAATTCCTTCAAATTCACCTTCTTCTACTTGTTAAATTACTTCTTCAATTGTGATATCACTTTGATTTCTTTCCTCTTTATCAACAACATCAAAACAATTCCTTTGTTGTATATAGTATAATGGTAGCCTTCATGTCCACTTGTCACATTAATGAATATACTTATTCCTTCATATGTACATGTACGATAAAAAACATAGAGATTTTCATCATAACCAATTATAGTCAAAGGCATATCCTCCAAAGACACTCCATGCTTTAGTTCATAATTAATTATATCTACATCACCATTTTCTTCCTTCTCTTATATGTTTTCAAATACTTTTTTCTCCTTCTATAATTGGGATAATTCATCCTCAACATATGCATATCCTTCCACATTAATTGTTGGAAACCAAACAATATCTTCCTCAAAATCTTCACCAAACTAAAATTGGGTTTCCAAAGGAATATATTTCAATAATCCATCTTCCTTTGGTGCACATTCTATGATCTCATCACCATATTCATTATCTTGTTAATTTTCATAGTCATCCTCAAATAAGAGATATGAATCTTCAATATCCTCCATGTTAAGATGATAAATTGTTTTCTCTACATGCATTAATGAATCCATTCTTAACAACATATGCTCCATTATTTCTAGAGCCTCAAGTTCGATGGGAGGCCTATTTTACTCCATTAAAATATTCAAAATTTAGGCCAAGGGTTTTCTTGTCCATCTTTTGAGATTTCCTCTTTTGGCCAACCCAACCCATGTGTTTCTTCCACTACTTCCAACCTAGCCATGATTATCATGAACTCCACACAAGCTTCCTCTAAGGCCTTTTCTTCAAATTTTCTTCTCTTGTTGAAGATACCAAGCATCACACTCCTTTTATATGCCATTTTTTCCCTCTTAATGTCCAAACTCTTCTTCACACTATTTGTGGAGAATGAACTCCTATAGATAGGATAGAAGCCAAAATAGATCGATTGACCCAAAGAACTAAAATTGTCCCCAAAAAAAGTCAAGAGAATGTAACTAACTAACTAACTTTTAATGAGAAGGAAGGATATCATACTAATTGAAATCAAACACATTAGTATTAGATATAATCACATGTTTAGATATAACAATAATAAACCAAATATCAAAATTGGACAAGAAATAGATCTCTTTATTATGTTAACAACAAAGTCAATGAACAATATGACCTATAACCAATTCTCTGAAGCCAACATCCAGATTTCTCCACATGGTCCAATTAAGACTAACTTAGACCTATGAACCCTTCAATCATGATAGGTCCAAGAAAGAGAAGAAGTCTCTTTCTGACATGATAAATGAGAAAATATTTTTGGAAACATGGGTTTCTATAACTGAAGGGAATATCTCGTAGACACGAGAAAATGGGATTATAGACTCTAACAACAAAAGGACAACATAATGATGCTCCAAAGAATCATGATATATCCTCTACCCCTTGGAATACTTATACTCCAAATATAATTGGTTAGAGTATCTATTCACAGGAAATAGGGGGTACATCCAATTAATTTGATCTAACCACTTAATTAATTGTAAAACCAAGGAATAATTGGTACATCCAATTAATATCCATACATTTTTCACATTGGTTATTAGATATTTTAATCAACAAACCAAAATTTTAGATGGATGACACCTGATGGAAATATAACCGTCGGGAAAATGACATTTTTCCCTCGATAAACTTTTCACAAAGTTAAATTTCCTAATGGGATGTGGGCCATTCCTGGAAAATAGACCAACGACCATGATCATTTTAGAGGTTTGATGCATTCATACCCTTGCTATAGAATGTTTTCCATATGATGAATTGTTGAAAATTCAACTACTAAGGTGCATTGGTGGTTGGAGGATAGTTTTGTAGAGTTGTTCGACACTAGGGAAAATAAATGACATATTGGAACCTAATGCTTCTACATCATGTGGAATTTTATGGATGTTTCTCGCTATGTAAATACGAGATCAAGTGAAAAATACCAAGATTCCATTTCATAAGATACTGAAGTGGTGTGGAAAGGTAGGGAGGAATGTGTTTTAGCTAAGGAAATGCATCAAGTGATTTAGTAATGTGTCTTAGCATGTGGTGCTTTTTGAGTTGTCTGAATTTTGCTATCCTTCCTAAGCAAAAGTGAATGAGTGGAGGAGGTTCAATAGTATATCAAGTGATGTGTTTTATCTAGTGCTTCCTATGCCAACATGAAAGTGATAAAGTTATAACCAATGATTCAAATTACACTCCCAGAAGGAGTAAATTAGTATAAGGAAGAAAGAGGTCTCTTATTCCTTAAGAATATTTGTTGAACTCCAAAAAAGATAAAATGATATCTATTTGTAGATCACATCAATTGGGAAACTACAACAACATGTCAACACAACCAGTAATGCCATTTTTCCTTAAGAATCCACAACACAATTAGTGGGAAATTGAAATAGTACATAAAGGTAGACAAGGATGTATTTTACCTTGAGGAATGATCTGTCAAACCCTCCATATGCTAAATGGTATGTAAAATAAAAATTAACAAGGTATAGGTGTGCAAGAATGAACTATACAAAGCAATTTACACTTTGGGATGCATGTGCATTATTATTTTCTTCCAGCTAGTCAATATACCTCAGAACATGCACACATTTATAATGTCTAATTATGGAGATGTACGAGGGAATCCAAATATTTGAAGCACTGATGAAAACATTAATAAGTGATATGTGACTATCACACACTTTCCACAAACAATGCTGTCTCCCATGACATTGATTTTACCTTGGGGAGTAAAGCACAATTCCCCTTTCATACCAAGATGAGCCTAGGGATGATACTTCACCAACAATATTATTTTGGTTTTTGGATTGGTTGGATGTATTAATGATTATATTACAATATATAATTGTCCTTAGATCCATGATTATAGATTCTTACTATCTTTGCATATATATATATATATAAATTTTATGTTGCATAAACATAAAGGTTTTCAAAGGCATTGTTCAGTGATGGGATATTCCAAGATAAAATATGAGACTAAAAAATCATTCCCCATGCTCATTATGCCTAAAATGACTAGATATAACACTTAATTAGATTCTAATCCATGACTATAATGATTAACATGAGTTATTAATTAATTGACAAGGTTTGTTTTAATTGATGGTAATGATTGATTTAATGCTTTGTGCTACATGAATTATCCTATGGGTGATAGTCCCATAATGAAAAGCATAGAAGAGATAAAATACATACCTCTTTGTTGTTCATTGTCATCTCATTCATCATTCCAGTCATTCAAATGATTTCCAATCTTCTAATCAAAACAAAGAAGTCTTTAGTTAATATGTATTTTACTTGTTGGATTCCTATATGTTGCATCAATTTATTTCTTTATTAATCATAGTGGATAGGGTAATCTCTTATCATTTTCACCTCTATGTGTTCCGTTGGTCTAGTTATTAAAATCTTAAGACAAATAAGGGTATTTTCATAGCCTTACAATAAAGAGATTCTCATTGTACAGACTTAATGACCTGGTCATGGATCGAAGATATTAATAAGATGAAGACTAAAGGGATATTGAAAATTTTCCTTCTAACACACCTTGAAGCTTGCATATCTCAAGAGAGTAACACACCTTAAAGCTTGCATATCTCAAGAGAGTACCCTTTCTAGTCAATTTCTCTGACCAAGGTATAATGAAATAAGAAAGGGAAGGATATAAATTTGAACCCAATGAAAAACTAGTGGAGAATGTGCATGCCAATCTAGAAGTGCCAAAAGTTGTAGACATGAATTTATAATAGAGGGGAAGTTTTTTCCATAGTTATTTGATTAAGTATTATTTATGTAAAAATTTTACAATTTATTATTTTTATTGCAATGCATTCTCACAAGCTAGTTCAAAAGTCAAAGTGGGAATAAACAAGGTTGTAATGAGTTGAACTCTTCAAAAGTCATGTAGGATATTTGAAGAGTCAAGAAATTTGAAACTCAAACGTGACAAACTAAAACTTATAAATATAAACCATTCTTTAAATAAATGGTTTATTTTTATGGCATTGAAAGTTACCTTCATATGTTAATAAAGAGACTTAAAAACATATAAACTTTGTGTAGGGATATTTCTAATTTCGAAATGTATCTAGGTAGAATGTGTTAAGTCAATATAGCTAATCTAACTCGATGAATTTTTTTAAGAAGTTTCAAATTTCATAGGTGGAGCACTTCCAAATTATAAAAAACAACTTTTGGACCTTCAAGTATTATAT
>JASDQU010439508.1:48907-60696 GCA_032191745.1 Picea mariana
ATAACGTTCTCTTCAGCAACTCTCCACAACAATTACAATATTCTTTTACAAATTCTTCAACAACTCATCAACAATTCTCAACAGCCTAATTTGGGAACAAATTACATATATTTATATACGGAGGGGCTTCTAGAGGCTTCCTACCTACTACACTAGTGTTATCATATCATAATCAAAGCATTCTACCACTAAGTCTTATTACAATAAATTGCATTTACAACCCATATACGAGTCGATGCTCAATATCTATACAACTACAACTTATTAAAGGAGACTTTACACTCAGACTATACAAATACAATGGCTCATCTTTCCTTGAGCCTTTTCAAACTTTTATTACATTAAATTTCATTAATTTTGAAATTTGAACTCAAAATTGAGAAATTTGGTTCTTCTCTCTTTGGGATCCACTCCCTCCTAGTGCATTGTTGCACTGGTTGTTGATGCACTGATGAATTGGATCGATGCTCCTACATAATACTCCCATGATGACAAAAATCATGAGGTCCTGCTCATGGATCCTCTATTTCTACTGTTGAGCATGGATGATTTTAGGGGATAAATTTCGCTCATGGGCTGATTTTCAATGGTTTTTACAAAAACGAGATTCGCTATTTTAAAAATGATTCACCCAAATTCTATAGGATAAAATTGTTTTACCTTAAAAAGAACCAACATTTTATAAATACTATATGAAATACTTAGAAATTTGAATATTTTTACAAAAATATCGCCAAACATTTATAGTTGACATATGAAGGATTAGTAAGATTCGCCAAGGTTTCTACATTTTAAAATAAATTTCCATCCTTAAAATCATCCCTGTTGTTGAGATCCTCCTAGGTACCAAACTTCATTCTAGAGTTTTCCACCTGCTCTATTGCTTTGTTGTTTTTTTTGTTGTCATGTTGTTGTTGAAAGCTCTCCCCCTGGTCTCCACCAATCGCTAATTGTCTCCTATTATGACTTCACTATCATCCTTCATATATCCTCTATATCCCTGTCCAACTTGTCCATGGGCTGGATTATTTCATGCAATCTTCTCTTATGATGAATCTCTTCTTATTTTTCTATCTCCATCTTGACCTGTTGGATGAGCCTACTCTGGGTTATTACTCTTTCTCCCATGGCTTCCAATTCTTCACATAGATAATAAAAATCCATGATTCATCCTCCTCTCTCTCCTGCTGTAGGTTCCAATTATGCAGTCATCCTCCGTTCATCACCCTTGCTAAAATTTATGAGAAATTCCATTGAATTTTCTTCCTTTCCCATTTCATGGGAATATTTCAATGTATGCTCCTTCTTCTTATCCATGAAAGTCTCTATTGGCTTTCCTTCTTCTTCTGCACCTGCAACACATAAACCAACCTCTGTTGGGATGATTGGTAGGAATGTGTTGATTCCTCCAATGATCATAATGCACCTCTAATCTTCCTCCTTGAGAGTTGAAGTATTGAAATTCTCATCATATTCATTCACCTGGTATGAAAACCCACATGAATATTCATGCTCACGAGGCTTCTCTCCTTCATCTTCCTCATTTCTCATCAGTACTCCTTGCTGATATGAACTCTCCTATGAGTTCTTGAAACTCTCATACATTCTCACCTCCTGTTTTCCCTCTTGGAAACCTGAATTTTCATTTCTTCCCTCCTAGAAATCTATGGGATCTTTGATTGATCTCTTCTTATTTCTCTCCTAGAAATCCGTGATATCTTCAGCTGATCTCTCTCCCTCCTCATCGAGGCTCTCTCCAATTTTTGGTTCACATATGTAAGCCATATCCTCCTCTGTGTCACTAAGTTTTTCCACTTTCCTCAGCCACCTCTTCAACATCTGCTTTTTATTTCTAGAAACCAATTGTTGGATAGGAAACTTTTCTTTTTTCCTTATGGACCAGTCATACCTTCATCTTCCTTGTGCTTCCTGCTTCATTTTTTGCATCATCTTCTCGAGGCTCTCTTGATTCTCCTTGATATGTTTATACATCTCTTATTGGTAAATTTTCCTATGGTATCCTTTCTAACCTTGGTTATGGCCTTTAGTAGCCATCTTCTTCTTTCCCCTGCCCTCCTAGCAAGCTTGTTGTCTCTTGTCTGCAAATAGATCTTTACACACAACAAAACATAAACACTCTATATTCTTCTCCCTTTCCTAACGTCTATAGACAAAATTTCATTTTGATTTTAGTTGACACAAAACCCCACCACCTCTTGGGGCTTGCATGACCTCTCAGTCAAGGATCATTCAGAGTATGGAGCTGAATCAACTCTCGGGCTCATGTTGAGCCCTCAAATTCTTATTCCATATGACTTTTACCCATTCCCTATATGAAATCAAGTCCGTGAGGGTTTGCAAACACCGACAGAGTCCTTCACGTGACTCTCAACAGAAACCGTGGGCCAATATTCACTTTTCAAAAGAATTCAGGAGTTTGGGCTTCTAGGAGTTTACTCGCTCCAACGCATAATCCTCCCGGACTCCTGAACATTGAACTATGAGAAATATGTATGAATCCCAATGAATTTTGAGATATAGGGTCTATGTTTACTCTACACTCCAATCTTCGGGACTTTTGAAAGTGGCATGATGCAAACCTTTCGAAAGACAAACCCAAAAATAGTTGGAATATTGCAAGGATTGACGGTCCTCATTCTATCGACAACCAACGATTATGATTAGCTCTGGTACTACGGACTTCAGGAATCTCGGTTGCTTAAAATCAAAATACCTCTGAACGCTGAATTGGAAGAGGCCAGATCTAATGTCCATGTGTCTCTCTTCGACTGATGATCGAGATCAACTATGGCCTTCGGTCCTTCAGGAATTTCCAACCCAACACGAAATATGCCTCCATATTCAAACTCCAAGATCTACTAACACATGGCTCTCTATGTCAACAGTTAAGATTCGTCCTAGGCTTCGAAACTTTGGGAATCTTGAAAACTTCCTCTACAACACCTCCAAAAATATCGATAGCCAAACTTTCGAACTAATTTCGATCTATGGAAACATGTTCTCACAATCAGATGGTCCAGTTCTTCTCCGGTTCCTAGGACTTCAGGAAAATTTCCTTCTTTGAACCCAACACATGGAAATATTTGAATATGCGAAGTATGAAGGACTCCATGGGTTAACACCCATGTCTAGGAAAGGTGTGTTCCTCCTTGGGAATATCTCATATACTCGACATCGAAATTGAAAAGGGTTTCCCTTCAAAGACTTCTAGTCGCTCTTTCTTCTGATATTTAACACTCAAATGATTTGGGTCTTCTATGCACACCTTGCACTCCTCTGAAAACTTGACACTTGAATATTTCTAGAAAATCTTCCCATGCACTCCTTGAACTCATCTACCTCGAGACTCTTCAAAACTTTAACTAAGTGTTATCCCTATGCACGCTTTGCAAGGGTCTTCTCGAGCTTATATAATCCATTGAGTATACGCTCACTCCTTGCACTCACTCTGCACAATTTCACGTTATCTCTTATGATATTTTGAATTTGAAAATGACTCTTCCTTTGCACTCATTGCGTGGCTACTATGCACTCCTTGCACCATTATTTCAGAAGAGAAAAAATTGAAGCTTACAGAACTCTACAGGTTCATTCCATTAACCATAATTTTTACACACAAGAATATAAAACACATAAATAAATTAACATGAGATTAGCCAAATTATTGAAAGGTAAACATGTACAGATATCTGGAAGTAACCCTCTTCTATTATATTCATTCAAAAAAGCACTTACAAAGTTCCCTTCACCAAATCTCCACAAAAAATATAGTATTGTTTAACAACTTCTTCAACAACTCATCAACTATTCTCAGTAGCCTCATTTGGGCACAGATTACATATATTTATACATAGAGGGGATTCTCGACCCTTCCTACCGACTACACTAGTGTTATCATATCATAATCAAAACATTGTACCACTAAGGATTATTACAATAAATGGCATTTACAACCCAGATATGAATCAATTTTCGATATATGTACATATAAAACTTATTAAAGAAGACTTTACACTCATCATGTACAAATACAATGGCTCGGATTTCCTTGAGCCTTTTCAAAATTTAATTACATTAAATTTCATTAATTTTTAGATTTGAACTCAAAATTGAGAAAGTTGGTGCTTCTCTCTTTTGGATTTGCTCCCTCCTAGTGCGTTGTTGCACTGGTTGTTGACGCATTGATGAGTTGGAGAGATGCTCTTTCATTAGGATCATCTTCCATAATTGGATAGCTCCCATGTTCCCCCAATACTATGGTGGGAGCAACACCTTCATCTTGAAGGGAATTGGAAAGAGAATGTTGTAAATCTACATAAGCGATCAGTTGGGAGTCCAAAAGAGATTGGGGGGGAATCAGAGGGAACTCCTCATCAATCAAGACCTGATTACTTTCATCCTTAATCTAGTTATGATATTTGTAGGTAAACTCCATAGAGGACAAACTAGCAAAGATTGATCTGGTGGAAGGTGGCAGAGATGGTGAGGTAGACAAACCTGAATGAAGCCAATGATCCATGTAGATATAGTAGGTTGGACCACTCTTTTTATTACCCCTCTCATGTGGCATTGAGAGTAAAAATTCTCAGAAGGTCATGAGAGAGAGATTCATAAGCGAAGAAAATCTCATTGAGAGAGGAGGATTCCACCCAAGATGTCGAAACAAAAAATATATAATAGAAACCATGATTTACCTCCAATAAGTAACCCATTCCAGTAATGAGAGGCACCACTAATCTTGATTTGACGTCCCTCATCTTCCTCGTACCAGTACTATAGAAATTTGGAACTTGGATTGATCGACACATTAAGTTTCCCATGCAACACAGGCATGTCTCCTCCCTTGCTTCATTCTGCATCTGCATGAATAGAGGGAGGAGAGCAATAGTTGGCTTCATTAACTTCACTTGGTACATGTATTCTATTTGTCACCCCGTCTGGGGGAGAATAGTTTTTATGGGAAAAATCAATACATTTCAACAACAACGGAGGGGTGGGAAGGAGGTTGGCATCAATCCTAATGGCGTCTTCCTATAAAGAGACTCCTTCATTTGCTAACTTGTCAACAACCTTGTTCGATTCTCTTTGTATATTGCAGGTGATGAGAGTAAGAGAATTTAAAGTAGGGCATGAAGGACATCTAGAGGACCAAGAAGATGACAACTGGGGGAGACTTTTACAGGATCATACCCATTTATAATTTTAGTGTTTAACGAAGGAATTACATAGGAATCCCCTTCAATAATCAACTAATTTAGATTAATAATAGAATCCAATTGGATTCGTCTAATTAGGCCCCATAGCTCTACAGATTTGTTGATGTGATGCCCCAGGTTTCCATTCATAATGTGTCTGATCTCGCCAATGTTGTCTAGTAGGATCACACTGTACCTCGTAGGTCCAAGTTTTCCCTTAGATGCTCCATCAAATTTAAACTTGAAAAAACTTTTGGGAGGGAAATTCCAGGACGTAGGGCTAGGGGCGAGAGAATATTTTGGATTATGATGTGAAATGAGAATATTTTATTGTAAATCTAGCTTCCATTTATAGATAATGATGATTTCCCTAGGATCACATGAGATATCTTCCTGGGTCCATTTTTGGGATTGAATTGTTTCTTGTATTTTTCCATAGATCTTAGACCAAATAAGGGAAGGGATTGAGGGATTCGAGTGAAAGACGCACATGATTCTCTCTTTCCAGATATGTCGGACCACAAATCCTAGAAGAAACTCACATATCCAATTTAGAATTGGATTATTGAAAGTTGTCGATCCCCAGTTTTCTATAGTGTTTATAATTCTATCTCTTGCTCTATTTATTTTTCTTATTATCTATGATGTCTGATCCTAGATCTCCCCACTAAAGGAACATTGATTCAATAGGTTCTCCATTGGCTCCTCTTGTTTCTCATAAATATGGTAGATCGAGCGTCTAATGAACCCTTTTTTCCTGAGATTGTCCCGGGTGGGAATGCGATTATGAACCAAGAGCCAAAGAAATGTGGAAACTTTTGGTCACATGCACGATTGATAGATAATATGCGAAATGTTTTCTTTTGGTTGAATATGAATATTGGCTTTGAGGATGTAGGCGTATTTAATCATGAAAGTAACCAGAGGAGAATGGCCCCAATATAGAATATCCAAGCCCTCCCTGATCTAGATATTTCTCTCTGTGGCAACTTCTTGCCAGGATTGGAGATCACAGTCGATTAGAATATTGAGGTCAGTGGGGAGAATTTTCCATGACCTCCAAGGAGGATGGTGAGGTTCATATAACCATATATTCGTGACCTTTAGGGGTTGCAGTTGTTGCATGTGATTTTGAATATGTCATAGATTATCCAAAAATTTCAAAGGAGTTAAATGTTTGCATGAGTCAGACTAAAATAGAGCATCCTATCCATTCCTAATTTTCCAGAAGGCATGTTCCTGAATGAGAGGACGATTGTGCCATGCTAGAATAAAAATATTTGAACCTTGGATTGGTTCATTTAGCCAGATACGTTGTGCCTCATTAATGTCGAGGGAATATTTTTTCCTCCAAATATTTTCCCATAATTCATTTGGGTACTTGAGCCAGCACCACCATTCTATGGTTCCCATGATAGAATTTAACATGCTAGGATCCATGAGTCCTTGGCTTTCAATAAGCTTTGTTTTGTACACTTTCTCCTAGCTAACAAGAGCCCATTTTTTCCCTAGATCTTGACCTCGCCAAAGAAAGTTTCACTAAATATTTTGGATGGCCTTAGTGACTTATTGTGGGGCTGCCAAGGATGAGAAGAGATAGATAGGAATGTCTTGGAGAATTGATTTAACAAGTACAAGGTGCACTGCTAAATTCATGGATCTGAAGGTCCATAAGTTTAGATGGTTGGAAAGGGAATGGAAGAAGGTATCCCAAGAGATATTCATGTTGTTGAATCAGATAAAGGAATTCCAAGATAGTTGGATGGAAGGGAGCTCTTGGGTATGCCCAAAAGACAAGAGATGTGTCATTCAATAGCAGGGAGAGTGTTAAAGAAGAATAGATGATATTTATCTAGATTAAAAGTGTTGTCAGAACCTTCAATAAAATATGAAAGAATGGACTTGAATTTAATGTCTTACTGAGTAGTGGGAGCACCCATCAACATGGTGTTGTCCGCAAATTGGCTATGGGAAATGGCTAGTTGTAGACCATGCAGTGGGAGACCTTGGAGAGAGCCTTATGCAATAGAGGCAGTGATGTAATGACCAAATACTTTAGCCATGATAAAAAAGAGAAATGGAAAGAGAGGGTCACCTTGACAAATACCCCTAGAGAGTGAAACAGGTTTATAATGCACACCATTGACCAAAATGGAGAAAAAATATGAGGATGTGAGGTTAATTATCCAATGGATCCAATCATTACTAAATACAAAAGATGAGAGAAGAGAGTGCATATACTTCAAACTAAGGCGATCAAAGGCTTTGGATAGATAAATCTTAATAAGCATACCTAGAGTTTGGGTAGATTTGAGTGAGTGGATCACCTCTTGTACTAGTATGATGTTGTGAATTATTTTATTCCCCTCAACATAACCAAGCTTCTCCTTGGAGTTGATGAAAGGGAGATGAGATTTAGTCTAAGAGTGTTGACTTTGGTAATAATATTATAGACCACATTGTAGAGTGTGATGGGTCAGAATTGTTTATGATGAGTGACTCTTTCTTACTTGGGAATGAGGGTAAGAAAATCAACATTAAGGGTTGAGATCACTTGCCGAGAAGTCATGGATTCCTCCACTAGACGTTATAATTCCTTTCTCATCATCGACCAACAATAATGGAAGAAGACCGTAGTAAAGTCACCTGGCCTCGACACCTTTGCCAATGGCATTTCCTTGATGGACTGGTCAACCTCCTCGATTGGGATGAGACTCATGAGGGCTTGATTCTATTATAGAGTGATGATGGCTAGTATGTTCCAAGTGACTTTGTTCATAGCTAGAGTGTGATCAAGGAGCAAGTTTGAAAGAATATCCTTGTAGTAGTTGACCAACTCTGAATCTAATATTTCATGGTCCAAAATTGGGTTCCCTTGATAGTCTTCTAGCTTAGTGATACAGTTAACATACCTTTTATGCATCATGGATCTATGAAATAATTTTGTATTCTTTTCCCCTTCCCTGAGCCATTGTACCCTAGATTTATGTCTCCAGAAGATTTCATCCTTCTTGTATATCTCCTCCAATTTTTTTTTAAGTAGATCATGTTCTTATTGTAGAGAATCCAAAGGGGCCTATGAAATGAATTCTTGTTTGATTTCCTGCAGGAGATGTTCTAGAGACCTCTGAGCCTGAAAAATGATTCCAAAAACATTTGTATTCCATTCTCGAAGATATTTTTTGAAGGTTTTTAACCTTTTTTGATACTTGTACATTAGTGTTCCATGAGATATTGAAACATTATCCCACCAGGTACGAGAGAGATATGGAAAGTTCAGATGGGTTAACCAAAATTTTTCAAATCAGAATGGCTTGTATTTGGGTGTATTAATCGCTTTGATCCATAACTTAACCATCTAGTGATCATAACCCAATTTTGGGAGGATACTATCCTCGATTAAGGGCCCATATATCATTAGGGTTTTTGATATGAGAAATTGATCTAGTATACAATCAATGTGTTTATATCTAGATCACTTGTTGGACCAAGTGAAAGTGCCATCCATGGTTTCAATATAAATCAAATCTATCTTCTCAAGGACGTTCCGAAGTTTGCCATTGTCCTGATCAATTCATCTTGTGCCCCCTCTCTTTTATTCAAGTGAGAGAATTATGTTTAGGTATCCCTATAGGATCCAAAACTGAGGTCCCACTAGTTCATCGAGATTAGAGAGAATTCTCAAGAAATAGTCTTTTTCCTGATTATTTTGGGGTCCATATATGTTTGTGAGTAGCCCCTCTTTACTAGATCCAATATCCCAATAGTGCACCAACAACATCCATGTTGTAGAAAAGTGTTGATATAAGATGATTGTCAGAGGATTCCAAAGGATAGCCAATCCTCTCATCACTCCATTAGTCATTGTAGACAAAACTGCATTTTCTACGAAATCTTAAGAACACCACTGCAACTACGTCACCTGCACATTTTGTTTCCTATAGAAAAACAATATATGGTTCCTCTTCCATGATACAATTTCAAAGAATCCTTTGTTTGGTTCTTTTGTTTAATAATCTTACGTTCAAAGAGATGATATTGATTAAGAAGAGTTAGTGGGAGGAGAAAAAAATCCCTCGATGAGATGCTGGATCTGTCTCGACTTTTTCATGAAATTACCTACCTCTTTGATTAATTGTTGTGTTGATTTACACCCCCGTCACTTTCCTTCTCTAAGAAATTTTATGTGTTCTTTGCCAAGGTCTGATCAGATGCCTAATATTGAGGTGGCTCCTACTATGCACTCAATATATACTTTGTGTACCTTATGAAGTTGATCTAATTGAATGTATTCATGTTCTTTTCTATTGAAATCTTCCTCCAACTTTTCCAGATCTATATCATCTATATCCCTTTCATCCATATTCATTTATGTGTGCCCCCCTCATTTAGAACGCTATTTGTATCCATCTGAGTTATGGATTTAGGTTGAAAAATATTCTCTAAGACTGGATCTGGAGTTTTCTTTGCCTTACCTTTGTCCTTTTGTTTGTTGTCTTTTTGATGAGGGTTTTCCACTTCCTCTGATTCTGGTAACTGGATTAATGCATCAAAAGAGTATCTTGTGGAGATATTATTTCCTATTCACTAGCTAAGTTTCTTAGGGATTTTCTTCTTACGTCTTGAGACCTATGTGAATCCATATTTTTTATTTTCTTCAACTGTTGGTTGTGCAGGATCATTTAAGGGACAATCTAGGGATAAGTGTCCATGCTCAAGACATTTCTTGCAATGAAAGGGTATGTGCTCATAATCGATGGTTTGGTGGTAGTCCTCATCTTGATATTCCAGGGTTAAGGATATCGATGAAGCTTTGGATATATTCATATACACACATATCTGGGCATAAGAAGTGTATCTCCTCTATTTTTTTGCTTCTGAGGATTTAACATACCTTCCAAGGGTATTGCCTATACCCATGAGGATTTCTTCCAGTCAAAATTCCTAAGGAAGGGAGAAGAGGTGAATCCATACTGGTGCAAAAGAGAAATCCTCCTTTTCTAGGTTGAAACGATCTGTCCATAATCAAAGATACAACCCTACATAGTTGAAGAAATACAAACCATTTTCGAAGATTCGATCCTTATCTTCAAGGATGAAGAATGTAATAGTGAAGAATCCTTTCAAACTTATATGGAGTTTGTAATTACCTTTAGGGTTCCACCAAATTTTTATCCAACACATGAGATCCCGCTCAGAATGCCATATCCCTAAACATTTTCCTATCAAGGCATGGTCCTTCATAAACTGGGTGTTCTCTCCCACCTTTCATAATTAATTACATACCTTGGAGAATTAGACAATTTTGGAATACATTTCCTCGATTCCCATGTTCGATTTTGCTTTGGATGTGACATATCCACTTCCACCTCCATGGATTTTTCAAATCGTTGCTCATCTTGTAGGATATGTTCCCAAATATGAGGTGGCATATCAAAGGACGATCACTTGTTCCTGACCCCTAGTGCCTCGTTCGCTACTACATTTCTATATGAAGGGGGTTTTCACCCCCCCGAATCCATACAAAGCTTTCAATCTCCCTTTCCCCTTGGTCTTCTTTGGTTGCTTTGGAAATGATCATTAGGAGGTTGCATAGCTAAATTTTTGTAGACATGCAAACCCTAGCTCAAGTTCTGCTTCTTCTCACAACCTCGTGTCCATAAAGCAATTAACTTTATAATTAATTTAATAAATAAATATTTAAAACTAAATAAATATAGAGAAATATATAACCACTACTATTGTTTTCATGAAAGAAATATTAAAAACAAGAATCACCTTAAACACATTCTGGCACATTTACACTTATTACCCTTTTCTATAATTTTAAATGATATATTGCAAACAAAAATCTAATTTGAATTATTAAATGAAAATAATTGAGTTTAAAAAAAAAAACCAATTGAAAAGTAATAAGATGTTTTACAAATTTTCTTTTAGATAGTAAAATTCTTAAGGTACATATGAGTTTTGATGTATTTTACAATTTTTGTTTTTAATAAAAAAAATATAAAAGTGACACAATTCAACAGTTTTCTGAACTATGTTGATGATCCTCTAAATTTGAATCTAACGATCCTCTTAAGGGTGATTTTTATGGGAAAAATTTCACCAATTGGTTATTGTTTTGTTATTTTTTGAAAAAATTATTAGCCAATTAATTAAAAAATCAACTATTTTTTACACAAATATGATTAAATTGATAATATTAGAAAACAATGCAAGTTTTACTAGTAAATTATATGTTGTTTATTTAATATTCACCTACATATCTATATGTATGATTTTTTTCAATCAAAATAGTCACCTATAATATTAAATACAGGTATAATATTTGAATCCTTAAAAAATACTCAAGAAACACATGTTCTTAACTATTAGATCCACCCATTATTTTCTATGATATTAATAGTTTTGTAATGATTTTTTGTAAAAATCCACTTATATTAAATAAGTTCTCATGTAAATAATTATTATATTAAAGTCTAACTGATTAAATAATTTATTAATTACCCCATAAAAAAAATTTAGAGCATAAATCTAAGTTGCAATCCTTCTCTTATAATCAATCTT
>JASDQU010439508.1:92076-109782 GCA_032191745.1 Picea mariana
TAATGGCGATTTATCTCATCCAAAATCGGACAACTAATAGAAAGATAGTATTAAATTGTTAGGAAATATGTGTCTGTCCGGTGAATTAGAATCGCAGTAAATGGAAGACATATCATGTGCACTAACTTGACATTTCAAGTCAAACAACCGGCCACATCACTATCAGTCATTGGGCTGGAGCTAATTTATTCACCACGAATACTCACATTGAGAAAACCAAAACATATATCTAATTCCTTTTAATGACATATAAAATAAAGAATGCTTCAAATTCAAAGCACTACCATGCGAGTAGGGGTATGAAATAAAGAACGATAATGGTTCGGGGAGATTTGTAACTAGCACAGCCGCTAACTCGCGGCTGATCAACGTCGAAAGGTGGTATAAGGTTGTTAAAACCACAAATGATTGGTGATTGGTCAGTACTGAAACATGGCTAGCAAACGTTAGTCAGCAGAAACACGAAACGTCTTAATATTTGTGTGGATATCTTAATATTTTTTAATTAGATAGACTTGGTATATTTTTAAACACAATTAGGTAAATGTAAAAAAGTAAATATATAAATGGATGTCTTTATAACAGTTCTGAAGTTAATGGATGAAATCAGAGCCATTCATTTATTGTGACGACTAAAAATATTCTAGGCATATTTAATCTCGTCCATAGAAAATGTATTAAGAACTAAAAACCTATTAAATGTGCCCATTATCAATAAGTGTACGCCTTTCGACATAATTAAATAAAAATCAATCATAGATAACAATTTGTCACTTAAATTTCATCTTTATATTTGTATTATTTATGAAATACTAATAAATATAAATTTATAACATTAAAAAAAAAAAAGGCTTATAGAAGAGCACATGGCTTTTAAAATTTAGGGAGAAAAAGAAAGGAGGTGAATAATTAATGATAAATAACATTTATAAAAGGTGTTTTTTACGACAAGCAAGGAGTTATGTTTACGAGAAGCTAGGGAAGATCACATAGCTTTAAAATTAGGGAGGAAAAGAAAGGTGTTGTTTACAAGAAGCAAAGAGTTATGGAAGAGCACATATCTTTAAAATTAGGGAGAAAAAGAAAGGAAGTAAATAATAAATTACGTTTACAAGCGAAAGGTTGTTGTGGACCAAAAGTTTTGGTAGTTTATATATGTAATATATATATATATATATAATTTTTTAATTACATAATTGTAATATTTTTAATTTTTAAAATAGAAATATTATTGTAATTATAGTAGATTCATTTTAATTTTGAATATTTTTTAAAGTAAAAAAATTGAAGAAAGGTTTGCATTTTTAAGGATTTGAAGTTAAGATGGATTTACCTTTGTTTTAGTAGCAAGCAAGAAATTAAAATTTTTAGATGATAATATTTATCTATAAGTATATGTTTAAGATGAAATTGATACTTTGAAATATACCTCATTATGAATCTCAATAATAACAATGTTATAATGTTTAGTGATGAAGATGTTGAATAATAACAAAATGGAATTGTTAAAATATTGAATAACATATACATACTACATTATATTATTAATAAGTGATTTGAGGAAGATATTGAATAACTCATATATTAATTGATGTCAATCTATCTTTTGTCTTTCTGTTACACACAGACACACTTTCCCACCCATCTTTTTATACTGATCATTCCCATCTTTTTATATTGAACATATGGAAATGTAGGTTGAAATTGGAGACTATGCAAAACTTGAAGTAGAGATATTGCACTAAAAGTGAGACCTCGAGGAATTTTAGACCTCCCTATTTTTTCACCTTTTAAAAATCTTAATATTATAATGGTTTTAATGTGAAAATACTATTAGATAAGTCACACCTAACCAAACAAAATATATGACTTCAACTTATATATCTATTTTGAAATTTGTTGTCAATGAGTTATTTCTAAATTCATTTGGCTTGAAAATTTGCAATATCTCACATTTGATATCAATATAGAGAATTAATTTCCTTCTTATCATTTCTTCAATTAATTAATGCACTGAAACATTTTTCATAGTGATACTAAAATCAATATAGAGGATTAATTTTTTGTTTTATGTTATATCATCCTTAAAATGAATACAACTACTTGATTATGCTAAATCATTTTTAATTGTATTATCACTTAAATCAATGCATATTTTTTTTCATAATGTCATTATTGAAATCAATGCAACTAATTACTCTAAAGTCTAAATCAATTATCATTTGTCATCATTAAAATCGATGCATTGAATTGTTTTTCATTATCTCGTTATTGAAATCATAACAACTAATTGCTTTGAATAATTTTTCATTGTACCATCTCTAAAATAAATGCACCCTATTATTTTGTGTTATATCATTGTTGAAATCATTCAGACTCTCTTATTCCTCTAAATCATTTTTTTAATATCATTATTGAAATCAATATACCCTATTGTTTTGTGTTTTTAATTATCACTGAAATCAGTGCACATTATTGTTTTATGTTATATCATTGTTAAAATGAATACAACTATTTGATTATGAATCATTTTTCATTGTATCATCACTTAAATCAATGCATATTGTTTTGCATTATGTCATTATTAAAATCAATGCAACTAATTTCTCGAAATTATTTATCATTGTGTAAATACTAAAATCAATGCATTCTATAATTTTTCATTATGTCATTATTGAAATCATAGAAACTAATTGCTCTAAATAATTTTTCATTTTACCATCTCTAAAATATTTTTAATAACATGAGTGTAATCAATATGCCCTACTATTTTGTGTTATATGAATGAAATCAATATGGCCTATTGCCTTGTGTTATATCATTATTGAAATCAATGCAACTATTCAATGATTGATATTGCATTCTGTAATATCCCCTTCCAATTGAATGTGACAGAAGATGAATTAATATCCTATACGACTCTCGTAGGGTATAGTCAACAATAAAAAAGGGAGTCAAGGATATTTATTTGGTGTCATGAGGTAAAAAGATTGTCAAACACCAAAACTAACATTAAATAAAATAAACAATTATATTTAAGTGGAATTGGGGGGAAATATAAAGTGAAGATTTGATTTGGTCAAAATGGAGGAAAGATATAGAAGGTCCAAATGAGTGATAAATAGAGGAGAAACCCTTGCCCTTGATATTATGTTTTGATATCTTATTGGGTGCTCTTGTAGCCATCGTTTTCATTGGGGTTTTGGGAGAAAGCTTTCCATTGCAGGTTTAGTTTCGGTGGTGCAATATCCAATCTAGCTAGACGAAGAGGGGGATTCATATAGAGTCATCATTTGAGTTTATTTTAGTTCTTGATTCCATCCCAAAGAGAGCTTAGAGGCCTATCAGTTCACAAAGGGATTTTGCGACCATTTTTAGGAGGAAACACTTCATAGATCCACTTACACTAGAGGGTTTCATGTAGCTGTAGCAAGAGGAATCCATGTGGTTTGGGCACAGGTTGTCCCACCAGGCCTCGCTAGACACCTCACCATCATCCCACGAGGTCCTGTCAGCATAGGACTACATGAACGATGACAAACATCAGTAGTAGGGGTGAGGAGGAGTAGTCTGAGACTGTAGAGGTGAGGGATGAAAGATAAAGAAGGATTCCTCACTGATTGAAGAAATTTAACATCATCATCAGGTTTCTTATTGTGACTTTGTTATTAGTTTTTGTAGCTACATTGCAACCAATTTCTTTGTGTGTAGAAGGGTTTGGAAGCCATTGTTATAGCCAATAGAGTTCTTGTACTATGTAGTTTGATTTATCCATTCATAATAAAGATGCTATGGTTAAATTCTCTATTCTATGTGTAATGAGTGTATGAGACATGCTTAATTTGATAACATATGCAACTATTTGGCATTTCCAACAACACTAATACAAATTGTTTGATAAAATCACACTAGGAAGAATAATAAATTGGGTAGTAAACATATATTCCCCCATCTACAATAATGAGGTAATTATTGTAGACAAGGGAATAACGGTATAATGAGGTAATTACTAAGCAAACAAATAATAGTATAACCTCATTATAATGTTATTTGTGTGCTTACTAATTACCTCATTATTATTTTTTTTATCTTTGAAGTCCACATTTTTTAGTTTCCAGGGTGATGTTTATCAACAAATCTGTGGGGTTGCTATGGGATCCCCCCTGTCTCCCATCATAGATAATTTATTCATGGAAGATTTAGAAATCAAAGCCCTTATCTCCTCACCCTTCCAACCTAAATACTGGAATAGGTTGTTCGATGATACTTTTGTCATTTGGCCCCATGGTTGTGACAAATTAAATGAATTTGTGAATCACCTCAATAAACAATCTGATCACATCAAATTCACAATGGAGGTGGAAGATAAAGGTAGTCTTCATTTTCTAGATGGTAGTGACACAAAAAGACCCGATGGATCCTTAGCCCACCAAGTTTTTAGGAAGAAAACTCACAGTGAACAGTACCTTCATGCCAATTCTCATCATCACCCTGCCCAAAAATTAGGGGTTCTCAACACCCTAGCCACTAGGGCCTTCAGAATCTCTGATGATGAACACCTTGATGAAGAGAAAAATCATCTCCTTAATGTTTTCAAGGATAATGTCTATAAAAAACATCAGGTCATTAAACCCTTTCGAAATGCCACTAAAACACCTAGAAATAAAGAACAAACGAATAATGATGTGTCAAAGGTTTTTTTACCCTATATACAAGGGACAACAGGCAAGCTTGCTAGGATTTTGAAAAAGAAAATCATTGGGGCAGCTTTCAAACCCTTAAACACTATTAGAAATTCCCTTAGGAGAGTCAAAGACCATGTTGATCCCATCGGACATAAGGGTTTCTATATGATCCCATGCTTGTGTGGTAAACAATACATAGGAGAAACAGGTCGCTCCTTTAGAATTAGGATTCAACAAGCCCGTAGATCCTTGGGGTTGAAGGGAAACTAACAATTAGGATTCAAGAAGCCCGTAGATCCTTGGGGTTGAAGGGAAACTAACAAGCAATTTATTTTTATCATCATCATTTATGTTGCTTAATTTAATGGCATTGAAGACTTCCCTTGCAATCTTATTTAGGGGATTTTTATTAAGTTTCTTATAACTACCGTTGCTATTGAGGTGGTCCAACATTTTTTCAATGTAATTATCCTTGTTCATAACCACAACAACCCCACCTTTGTCTTCTTTTAGGATTACAAAATTCCTATTATTATTTAGGGATTTTAGAGCCAAGAAATCTTCTTTAGTGATATTGTTTTTTGGTAGTTTTTCTCTACATACAATTACTGAGAAGTCTTGTTTGATTTCTTCTTTAACATTATATGAAAGGTTTTTAATACCATTTTCAATGCTGAATAAGATATCTTAACAAGAATTTTGTGAGGGGCAATTGCAAAGTTAAGAACTCTTTCTAGTAACCTAGTAGTGTGTTCATCGATGGGATGGGTAGATACGTTGATAACTAGATTCTTACGTTCAATGGGTCTGACTCGATTACTATTACGTCCATCATTATTGTAGATACTAGGGACGGGATTAGGGTTATTATTGTTACCCACACAACCATTAATGGTTGTTTTCTGCAGGATAGAGGTGAAGGGGTTATTGCTAAATGCATGGGGATAACAGTTAGTCGCATTGCTTCTCTTTTCAATATTGTTTTGTGAGTTTTCTTGGGTATTATTGTTTTCTGCGTGGTTATTATTGTTTTCATTGTTTGGGTTGTTACCATTAACGTTTCGGTAGATATTACGCGTGGTGTTATGGATATGTCTGTCACTAAACTGAAAAGGAAATGGGCTGCGATCAAAACCATTGTGGCTATCAGTGCTGCGTATGTTTACAACTGTACGTGCGTTTTTACACTCATTGTGGTTTTCCGGATTCGTTTTCTACATGATAGAGGTGTAGGGGTTATTGCTAAATGCGTGGGGATAAAAGTTAGTCGCATTGTTGCTGTTTTCATTATTGTTTTCTGACTTTGCCTGGGGGTTATTGTTTTCTGCGTGGTTTTTATTTTGATTACTATTTTTTGAATTTGCTTGGGGTATATTGTTAGTTGCATGCTTACTAATTACCTCATTATTGTTTTTATATTATGTTTGAAGTCCACATTTTTTTAGTTTGCAGGGTGATGGTTATGAACAAATCTGTGGGGTTTATATGGGATCCCCCTTTTCCCATCATAGCTAATTTATTCATGGAAGATTTAGAAACCAAATCCTTTATCTCTTCACCTTTCCAACCTAAATACTGGAATAGGTTTGTCGATGATACTTTTGTCATTTAGTCCCATGGTTGTGACAAATTAAATGAATTTGTGAATCACCTCAATAAACAATTTGATCACATCAAATTTACTATGGAGGTGGAAGATAAAGGTAGTCTTCTTTTTCTAGATGTTAGGGTCACAAAAAGACCTAATGGATCCTTAGCCCATCATGTTTATAGGAATAAAACTCACATTGAACAGTACCTTCATGCCAATTCCCATCATCACCCTACCCAAAAATTAGGGGTTCACAACACCCTAGCCACTAGGGCCTTCAGAATCTCCGATGATGAACACCTTGATGAAGAGAAAAATCATCTCCTTAATGTTTTCAAGGATAACTACTATAAAAAACAGTTGGACATTAAAGCCTTTCAAAATGCCACTAAAACACCTAGAAATAAAGAACAAATGAATAATGATGTGTCTAAGGTTTTGTTACCCTATATACAATATACAAGGGACAACATTAAAGCTTGCTAGGATTTTGAAAAAGAAAAGCATTGGGGCAACTTTCAAACCCTTAAACACTATTAGAAATTCCCTTAGGTCAGTCAAAGACCATGTTGATCCCATCGGACAAAAGGGTGTCTATATGATCCCATGCTCGTGTGGTAAACAATACATAGGAGAAACAGGTCGCTCCTTTAGAATTAGGATTCAAGAAGCCCGTAAATCCTTGGGATTGAAGGGCAACTAACAATCAATTTCATTTTATCGTCATCATTTATGTTGCTTAATTTAATGACATTAGAGACTTCCCTTGCAATCTTATTTAGGGGATTTTTATTAAGTTTCTTATAACTACCGCTGCTATTGAGGTGGTCCAACATTTTTTCAATGTAATTATCCTTGTTCATAACCACAACAGCCCCACCTTTCTCTTCTTTTAGGATTACTAAATTCCTATTATTGTTTAGGGATTTTAGAGCCAATAAATCTTCTTTAGTGATATTGCTCTTTGGTGGTTTTCTCTACATAGAATTACTGAGCAATCTTGTCTGATTTTTTCGTTAACATTATCTGAAAGGTTTTTAATACCATTTTCAATGCTGAATAAGATATCTTCAACAGGAATTTTGTGAGGGGCAATAGCAAAGTTAAAACCTCTTTCTAGTAACCTAGTAGTGTATTCATTGATGGGATGGGTAGATAAGTTGATAACTAGATTCTTACATTCAATGGGTCTGACTCGGTTGCTATTACGTTCATCATTATTGTAGATACTCGGGATGGGATTAGGGTTATTATTGTTACCCACACAACCACTAATGGTCATTTTCTGCGGGATACAGGTGTAGGGGTTATTGCTAAATGCGTGGGGATAACAGTTAGTTGCATTGTTTCTCTTTTCATTATTGTTTTCTGAGTTTTCTTGGGGATTATTATTTTCTGCGTGGTTATTCTTGATTTCATTGTTTGGGTTGTTACCATTAACGTTTCGGTCAGTGTTACGCATGGTGTTATGGATATGGCTGTCATTAAACTGAAAGGGAAATGGGCTGTGATCAAAACCGTTGTGGCTATCACTGCTGCGTATGTTTACAACTGTACGCGCATTTTTACACTCATTGTGGTTTTCCAGATTTTTTTCTGCGTGATACAGGTGTAGGGGTTATTGCTAAATCCGTGGGGATAACAGTTAGTCGCATTGTTGTTGTTCTCATTATTGTTTTCTGAGTTTGCGTGGGGGTTATTTTTTTCTGCGTGGTTTCTGTTTTCATTACTGTTTTTTGAATTTGCTTGGGGTATACTATTATTTGCGTGCTTACTAATTACCTCATTATTGTTTTTATATTATGTTTGAAGTCCACATTTTTTAGTTTCCAGTGTGATGTTTATCAACAAACCTGTGGGGTTGTTATGGGATTCCCTTGTCTCCCATCATAGCTAATTTATTCATGGAATATTTAGAAAGAAAATCCCTTATCTCCTCACCCTTCCAACCTAAACACTGGAATAGGTTTGTGGAAAATAATTGTCATTTGGCCCCATGGTTGTGACAAATTAATGAATTTGTGAATCACCTCAATAAACATTCTGATCACATCAAATTCATCATGGAGGTGAAAGATAAAGGTAGTCTTCCTTTTTTAGATGTTAGGGTCACAAAAAGACCCAATGGATCCTTATCCCACTAAGTTTATAGGAAGAAAACTCACACCGAACAGTGCCTTCATGCCAATTCCCATTATCACCCTACCCAAAAATTAGGGGTTCTCAACACCCTAGCCACTAGGGCCTTCAAAATCTCTGATGATGAACACCTTGATGAAGAGAAATATCATTTCCTTAATGTTTTCAAGGATAACGACTATACAAAACATGAGGTCATTAAAGCCTTTAGAAATCCCACTAAAACATCTAGAAATAAATAACAAACGAATAATGATGCGTCCAAGGTTTTATTACCCTATGTACAAGGGACAACATACAAGCTTGCTAGGATTTTGAAAAACAAAACCATTTGGGCAATTTTCAAACCCTTAAACACTATTAAAAATTCCCTTAGGTCAGTCAAATACCATGTTGATCCCATGAGACAGAAGGGTGTCTATATGATCCCATGCTCATGTGGTAAACAATACATAGGAGAAACAGGTCGCTCCTTTAGAATTAGGATTCAAGAACATGCCGCTGACATTAAACATAATCGCTCTCATCCCTCAGCCTTGGAAGAACATTCAGACAAAACTAACCGTCACTTTTGTATTGAAGACACCAAAATTCTTGCCAAGATAGATCACTATCACAATAGGAAATTTAGAGAAGCAATCGAAATTGAAAAACAACCTAACAATCTAAACATAGATGATGGATGGAAAATTAGTGAGATCCAACACTAACCGTAATGACTCATATAGAAAATCAATTAATAATTAATATATATTTTTAGGATTAATGATTCATATATGAAATCAATTAATAATTAATATATTTTTTTAGGTTTTTATATTTCTTGTTTTCATTTGATTTAAGTAGACTCTCAATAAACAATATTTTTAAGTTTTATAAAAATTCATTAATTTCACTTTTAATAACTCTTCATAATATCTTTTCAGGTATTTATTTACACTTGTTAAATTTTTTTCCTTCATATCTCATAATATTTTCCTGATGATGGACCACACTGGTTTGGTCCGAAACGTCGAAAATGTAAAAAACAAGGTGATAATTCTGAAAGAACTATTTTATCAAATCAATGGTCGCAAAAGTCTTAGAACATAAATACCCATTGTTCATTTTGTTATTTTACATTTGAAACAATTTGAAAATGGATGGATGTCCAAAACATAATTACTTTTGTCTATTAAACTAGTTAAAAAATAATATTATATATTTATATGATACATAATAAATATGCAAGATCATGATAAATTTGAGGCCTCCAAGCAATCTACATATTCTAGAAATTAACAACTAAGAGATTGTTGGTCCCCTAACATAATTTTGATATTGATCTAGATTTAATATTCATCTTAATAATTATTTAGGAATATTCCTCAAATTTGTAATAATTATTGAAAATATTATACTTGATTTTCATTGTATTTATAGTTAGTTATTGGTTTCAAAAGTATATCAGCATAATAAATCCTGCATAAGACCTTGAAAAAGAACCCCGATTCAAAAAGAACCTTCATTCACTAATAAATCAATGGATAGATCTGTATTATACACACCATAGATTACTAAATTTAATCTAATACCTGAATCGTGTAAATTCTGAATATAATCTATATGTTAGTATGGATCATATTCTTAAAGTTGATATTGATATATAAATATATCTAGATATATTGTAATTTAATGTAAATATGATCTCATATATAGAATAATCTATGGATCATAATTTAGTATATCACATAGATTATTATTTATCATAATATATAGATTAGATTACTTATCATATATATAGATTATTTGATGCTCATTATTAAATTAACCTACAATATAATGCTATTTATGATTCTATTATTTATGATAATTATCTGTATTGTGTATTATGTCAGTGTATAGGTGTGGTGTGCATGATAGACCCATATTTAAATAAATATATATTTCCAAGTTTAAATAATATTAAATATATAAAACTTGTTAATTATAACATGATAATTTATACAATTAGGGTTTAGTGATATTGAATATGCATTTTCAATGAAATATCATCATAAAACACTTATAGGCTCAATAAGGGAAATAAGTAAAGTAAGAAAGTGAAATAATATGAGCATTTTATACCCAAGAGTGGATTTTATTTACAAATCTTAAATGATGGAGGAAGAAACACATAACATACTTGATTCATAGAAACAATTATCGTATATCTAACTTATCATCTACTATTTTATACCCAAGAGTGGATTTTATTTACAAATCTTAAATGATGGAGGAAGAAACACATAACATACTTGATTCATAGAAACAATTATCGTATATCTAACTTATCATCTACTTAACATCTGAATGTAATGTTGAGAGGGATCAAATCCTTTGACTTGCAGACATTTCCTCACTTTTTACACTTTAAAAGAGTTCTACACCAAATATTTGATCCGTATAGACACTTCATAGATCCAAAGTTAAGATAAATCTATGATGATTTATTTTATTATAATGATTATTTTATTATTATTATTATTATTATTATGATGGACTTTTTTTTATTTTTTATTTTTTGAAATGCTTTTTTATTTTATTTAATTTATTAATAACATGAAACATGACTATAAATACACTTAACTACTATTTTTGCAATACCAAGGATGTCCCATATCAAATTCATTGGTACAAACAATTAAGAACAAACAACAAAAATGCCTTTGATGACTATTACTACTTTATTTTTAATTAAAAAATATTATATTAGGCCAACATATGAGGACATGCATCACAATCTCTTGATACTAGGTTGTAGAATTTAATATGGATCTATGTTTCATAATTTTGTATGTATCCATTTTTTTATATTAATTAATTTTTTGAGAAAGCACCTATCTACATTACAATTTCTTGAATACTAGGTTGTAGAATTTAATATGGATCTATATTTTATTATTGTATTTATGTTTCATAATTTTGTATGTATCTTTTTTTTTTTTAATTGTGAGCATATATTATATTCATTTTTGTTTTATATGAATTAAGTTTTTGATAAGAACCTATCTACACAATGATTGATTACAGGAGAAGGATTGAAACTTAGATTTATGGTTCAATTTTTTATGGGGTAATTAATAAATTATTTAATTAGTTAAACTTTAACATAATAATTATTAATATAAAAACCTATTTAATAAAAGTGGATTTGTACAAAGAATCATTACAAAACTATTAACATCATAAAAAATAATGAGTAAGCCTAGTAGTTAAGAATATGTGTTTCTTGAGTATTTTTTAAGGATTCAAATATTATACCTATATTTAATATTCTAAGTGACTATTTTGATTGAAAAAATCATACATATAGATATGTAGGTGAACATTAAATAAACAACATATAATTTACTAGTAAAACTTGTATTGTTTTCCAATATTATTAATTTAATCATATTTGTGTAAAAAATAGATGATTTTTTAATTAATTGGCTAATAATTTTTTTAAAAAATGGCAAAAAAATAACCAATTGGTGAAATTTCTCCCCTAAAAATCACCCTTAAGAAGATCGTTAGGTTCAAATTTTAAAGATCATCAACATAGTTGAGAAAACTCATGAAATTGTATCACATTTTATATTTTTTTATTAAAAATGAAAATTGCAAAATACATCAAAACTCATATGTACCTTAAGAATTTTACTATGTAAAAGAAAATTTGTAAAACATCTTATTACTTTTCAATTGTTTTTTTTTTAACTCAATTATTTTGATTTAATAATTCAAATTAGATTTTTGTTTGCAATATATCATTTAAAATTATAGAAAAGAGTAATAAGTGTAAGTGTGCCAGAATGTGTTTAAGGTGATTCTTGTAAATTTGTAAAACTTCTTATTACTTTTCAATTGATTTTTTTTAAACACAATTATTTTATCAAATTAGATTTTTGTTTGCAATATATCATTTAAAATTATAGAAAAGGGTAATAAGTGTAAGTGTGTCAGAATGTGTTTAAGGTGATTCTTGTTTTTAACATTTCTTTCATCAAAATAATAGTAGTGGTTATATATTTCTCTATATTTATTTAGTTTTAAATATTTTTTTATTAAATTATTTTTCTATTTTTATTTTTTTATTAAATTAAATAGTAGTGGTTATATATTTCTCTATATTTATTTAGTTTTAAATATTTTTTTATTAGAAATTCTCTTAGGTGAGTTAAATACCATGTTGAAATGATGCTTCAATTGAAACTGATACCATGCAAAATGATGAAAAGAGAATGTGATACACAAACTTTATCATCTCAATGTTTTCTCCTAGGGGACCCCACCTATTATAGTTATATGTAAAATTTTAAATATATATAGGATTCACAACTCTTTGTGAGCTCTTATAGTAGGTGAAAAGTCATGAGTGAATAAACTACTGTATATAGTTTTGAATTGACCCAAAACCCCACCCAGTGGACCTCCATTAATGAGGCCTCAACCACTAACTAGTGGATCGTCTTTAATGAGGCCACTTACATTTATTAATTTCATACTCTACTATCTCATGAGGCCTTATTTAATAAATATGGCCCTCAATACATTACTTAGAAATCTGTTCCACTAATGAGGGGAGCTAGGATGGGACCCTAACACTACATGATATGTTGCACCTTGTCTTGGCTTCTAGTAATTCGTTTATACATTGATTCTATCGAACATTCCCGTTTTGATGTCAATTCATTCATTTTGGGGGCTTAGTTTAGAAGCTTTGTGTACCTTGGCCCTATTTACATCGTTGGTGGCTTGGCGGGTCACCTTGAACAAAGAAGGGAGGGTCATCATGGCTTCTTAACCTATACGTTTCTCACATGCTAGACTTCAACTCCTCATCTCACCATTGAGAATCATACACATCAATGGTCTTAGTGTTCTAGTTCATGTTCAACACCATGAGATATGTAAGTCTCTTTTAGTGTTTTTTGAGACCCTAGGTGGAATATTCCCTTCAAGTAGCTTTCTATGTGTTCTAGCCAGTATTGGATCAAGTTTTTCTAGCTCTAGTAGTAGACCTTGTGATGTGTTTGTCTCTATGTAATAGTCTTCAAGCCTCTAGTTTTATCTTTCATGCAGTGACGACTTTCTATATTGTTGGCCCCTTTTGTTGTTTGAAAATTCTTTTGTGGTTTCTCATTATCCCCAATGCACTAGTGTTCCTTGACATGTGTTTAGAAAAGATGTAATGATTATTATCCTTGTGTACTATTTATTTATCCCCATGTTTCCATGATCCCATATTATATTGTACAATGACATTTTTACGAGCATTAGTATGTTGTAATTGTTGATATTGAGGTCTTGTATACACCTTACCTCATGGTTCTTGTTTTGTAGTTAGTTCTCTTTAGTCATCTATGGGTGTTCCTCCCTTTATTTGAATTCTCTGTTCCATATTTAGTCCATTCCATTATATAGGTAAGAAATTGTAATGAATTTCATCTATACGAATTGCTCCTAACTTCACACTTTAGGGGGCAATTGTTATCGGGGTAATTTTTCTCACCTATATAGTTTGAGTATTTTTACTTAGATACATCACTATTGTAGTCATAACCTACATTGTGCACCCCACTTCATCATCATGTGACCTTATTGTACTTTACTTAGCTAAGTCAAACCATCAATTGACCATTTTTTGAGGTAGGTAGATTTTTCTCCATTTTCTATATGTGGCATGCAAAAAATCCCTTGATTTCCACGCAACCCTTACTAAATGCAAAAAATACTCATAAATGAGCTTGTGCTTGTTTACGATACATAATGGGTATGTGTGGACCTTGTCAAACCATCCATATTCATTAATACCATTGATTTAATCTTCCATGATCTCCACTAAACTTATGAATTATCATTAATACATGGAGAGAGTTCACATGGAAACTACATCCAAAGGACGGTTTCATTATCCTCTTGTATTTCATTTCATATAGTGAACATAATAGTAAGATTATGCTACTGAAATCTCTTTATAGAGACTTGAATCCATCATTATTGTCCCTCCACCATAAAGTTTTTGCATACTCACTAGGTTCCACTATTTTTCACAACAAAGAGAGCTTTTCTCCTCCTACAAGATCTTAGAGTTGGAGCATACAAGGAGACAAAGGACCCTTGGGTGAATCCATGAAGTTGGGAAACACTTTTTTGTAAAGGAAATCATGAAAAAAAATATTTTTATACCCTCAATCAAGGTAGTTTTTATTAATATCTTCATCAAGTGGTTAAATAAGCCCTCGATAGAGAGTTCTTGAGGGATGTGGAAAACCCTGAATCGAGGTGTTAGATTGGATTAAGTAAACCTTGGATCAAGCAATAGAGTTGGGCCGAGTTCCTTTTTTAAATAAATTTATGAATTGTTTTTGTGTTAAATACATTTGATAATCAACCTAAAGACTTTATTAGTGGAATTTTAATATAGAATTGGGGTACACTCATAAATCCTCTTTTTTTTAACCTTTTTAAAATAAGTCACTTATCTAGGTATTTTTCATGTTCTTTACATTTTCACTAGGACATATATTTTATTATCAATGATGTATAGGTTTATATTTAATTTATGGATGAACATACTTACTGAATTAACTTTATTTTTATATATTTTTTTGGTGGTTATAAATAATTTATTGATGGATTTTTAAGATAGAATTAGTCATATAATCCCCATTTGTTTCCAATTTTATATTTCTAATCTTATTTATTTATATATATGATTATATAGGTTTGTATTTATGTTTTTTTTCCTTTTTACTTTTAGTAGTGAAGGCCTTTAACTTGAGGTAGATAATTTTATTAACCTACGAAGACCTTAATAGAGGGTTTTAGATTGAGTTATTTTGAAATCTTAGTTAAGCCCTCCAATCCAACTAAATTGCTAGATAGAGGGTTTAAATCAAATTTGATTCTTAGTTTTTAGTATTTAAAATAATTTTACACACTTTCAAAATCCAACTAAATTGCTAGATAGAGGGTTTAAATCAAATTTGATTCTTAGTTTTTAGTATTTAAAATAATTTTACACACTTTCAAAGTCAGTATAGAAAAATGAATATCATAAAAAGTTATTCAATTAAATTATTATTAAAAATATGTTTTTTTTTTTCAAAATGATATTTTTAGTTTTTCAATTTATGTAAATAAGAGAAAAAATGTTGATGGAAACAAAAAGGTGTATAAAATACCATTGAAATCTTAATTGGTTTATTTGAAAAATAATAAAAAAGTATAATTAAAAAAAATGAGATTTACTACATTTTGTGTAGATTGCTCTCATATGGGAAAAAAATAAAAAATAAAGGTGGGATCTACTATTTGTGTGTAATTCACTACATTATGTGTAGATTTTACTTATATAAGATTTACTATGTTCTTTCTAGATTGTGATTGTATATTTTGTTTTTGAAAGTAATACAATAAACATTGAATTAGTTCACTAAAACAAAAGTCCCTTAACTTTTTAAAAAAATTGCAAAGGAAAACATTTAGTTAAATGCATATTTGATATATTAAATGACAACAATATTTTTTGAAAAAAATATTGTTAGAAAGACAACACTATTCCCTACAAATTGTTTTTACTAGAAGTCAAAAACGAAAAGGTTTGTCTCCCAAAGCAAAGGTTTCCTTCAACCACTTTGAGCCTAGCTTGCCTTATTTCTAGTTAAATATACTAATTTTCCCACCATAATCTATGTTTGGATGTTGCTATTAATTGTATTACATTTTTCCATAAGCTAGGGCTTGGTATTGTGATCCTTTAGTCTTTGGTTTTTGCTTGACTTTACTTTTGGTTATTATCTATTTTTTATTGAACCAATTAGATTAGGGTTTTTTTGCTTCTTGTTCAAATTACTAACAACAAATTTGATATGGTCCTAGTTACAATTAGCTAGAACTTTGTATGTTTTCCTTTTGGTTAACTTGTCTTGATCTATATGAAAACAAAATTTCTAATTGAAATTCTTTGTCATTTGACACATGCTTGTCAATAATAATAATAATAAGTTTTTGTTTGGGTTGTTGAGAAAATGATTATTATCCTCTTCACTCAATAATAAATTCTGAATACTTAAAAAACTTGGAACCTGTTATAACTCTATTAAAAAATATTTGGGTTGTTGAGAAAATGATTATTATCCTCTTCACTCAATAATAAATTCTGAATACTTAAAAGACTTGGAACCCATTATAACTCTATTAAAAAATATGTTTATAGAAATAAAATATATTTAGATAAATATATATGTGATCACAAAATTTATTTTCAAAAATCCAAATATTTTGGATTCACAAAAACTTTAACTGATTTTGTCCACTAAAACTTTAGCTAATTAACTCCCTAGATTTGGAGTCCCCCACCAACGATGTGCACGAGCAGCGAAATTTCTATCGAAATAACGTTTCATGAGAAAGCATCCAGCAACGAGAGAAGTGACAATGCATATTGATAAGACAATGGCACACTAATGCATTGACACATCGCTGCATCTAAATTCTTGTGATTGTTGAAAACGCTTCATGGTCTGGTAGAAAATAAGTGCAAGTAATAAACCAAGAGCTTTGGATGTCCTCATCCAATATCCAAACACACCGTATTGTTTCAAATCGAATTCAACAAAAAATGCAATAAACGGGACAACTCTTCAACAAAAATTGCAATAAACGGTACAATTGAAGGATTTCTATGTCTGAAGTAGTTGCATGGTAAGTTGACGTTTGAACGAAATTGTGTATTGTTCGGTATGCAGCACATGGGAAGTGCACGCACATGTATCTTTCAATTGGTCCACTTACACATGCTGCAGCAATTAAGTAATTGTCGATATCGATGCGGAGCGAGAATTATGAGGTGGGCCGCTACAAAGGGATATTTGTCCAAATACCTGATGCGGATAACTACTTTTGTGCATTGATTGATATGTGTCTAACCATGTGACGCGGATAACAGCGCTTGTCCATTGAATGATATTGACCTGCATTTTATATCCAAGATTGCGGTAGCGCTATAACTCAGCATGTTCAGAAATTAAAATTACAGTTGAAGGATCTCTGAATGGTTCTGTTAGTTTGCAGTCTGGACCGTGGAAAACAAACGGGACATACTGCAGTAATGGCGATTTATCTCATCCAAAATCGGACAACTAATAGAAAGATAGTATTAAATTGTTAGGAAATATGTGTCTGTCCGGTGAATTAGAATCGCAGTAAATGGAAGACATATCATGTGCACTAACTTGACATTTCAAGTCAAACAACCGGCCACATCACTATCAGTCATTGGGC
>JASDQU010439509.1:16631-27155 GCA_032191745.1 Picea mariana
TAATTCTCAGCATTCATTGACACAATGAATCTTCTGGACATCAGGACCAGCAATGGTCAGTTCACCTGGAACAACAAAAGACTAGGTCACCACCAAGTAGCTACAAGGAAAGACATATTCTTGGTGTCGGAATCAATCATGTTGCAAGGACTAACTTTGGATTGTAGCATCCTCCCTTGGGGGGCATCAGATCACTAGCCAGTTCAACTGGAAGCAAATTTTCAAACCACACCGAAGAACAAACCATTTAGATTTGAGAAATTCTAGATCGACCATCCCACCTTCAAGGAGAACATAAGCCAATTATGGAGGGAGGAACTACCGAATAAAGGGACAAGGATGTTCAAACTTTACAAAAAACTCAAGTACATCAAACAAAAACTCAACGAGTGGAACAAGGAAGTCTTTGGAAACATAAGCCAGTGGAAAAAGAGCATCAAGGACAGAATGAGGAATCTACAGGAATAGTGCATCGCAGAGGGATACACAGAGGATCGAAAACAAGAAAATATCCAAATGACCCAGAAATGGGAAGCAAGATGCCAGCAGGAAGAAATCTTGTGTCACCAAAAGTCTAGAATAAGGTGGCTAAAGGAAGGGGAGAGGAATACCAAGCTCTTTCATAGAACAACTATTGCAAGAAGATCCCATAAAAAAATCTTGAAGATTAGGGATCAGGACGGGATCGAAAGCGAATCCCACCAGAAAATTGAGAATACATTGGTCAACCACTTCCATGGGATAGCCCAAGAACCCAACCAAGACAGATCTGAGGCCATACAAAGAATAATTCAGCACATCCCCAAGATGGTCACTGAGGAGAAAAAATTTGGCCTAAGCAAACCCATCGCAAAGGAAGAAATTGACCAAGTGGTCCAGGAGATGCCCAACGGAAAGGCCCTTGGCCTGGATGGCTTCATACTAGAATTATTCAAAGCATGTTGCAAAGTGGTTAAGCATGATATTTACAGGGTGGTGGAGGACTCCAGGCAATTGGAATCCATCTTGAAAGCCTTAAATGCCACAATGATCACTCTAATCCTGAAAGAAAATGAAGCTAGGCCCCCATAATGCTACAGGCCTATAGCTTTATGTAATTTATTTTACAAGATAATATCCAAAGTCATAGTCAATAGACTGAAGCCACTCCTTCCCACATTGATTTCACAGGAATAGGCAGGTTTTGTGGAAGGAAGACAAATCCTGTACAATATCATCCAAGTCCATGAGATCATTCACGTGATGAAAAGCCAAAGGATAGGGGGGATGATAATCCAACTTGATCTGGTGAAGGCTTATGAAAAAATACGCTGGCACTACATGGCCAAAACATTGGAAGCTTTTGGGTTCGACCAGCACTAGATCAACTAGATAGTCACTCTAGTCTCAACGACAAGATACTTTCTACTAATCAATGGGGCCCCAGCCAAACCTTTATGTCCATACAGAGGCATAAGACAAGGGGACCCGTTTTCCCCCTTCCTGTTCATTCTAATGATGGAAGGGCTAATCAGAAACATTAAAACCGCAACTGTAGCTGGGGAGATAAAACACATCAAACCTTTTGAAAATTGTCCAACCTCCACACACCAACAGTTCATTGATGATACCCTACTCCATGGCACACCCACGGTAAAGGAAGCAAAGTCTTTTAAAAGAATTTTAAAAGACTTCGGGGAAGCCTCGAGGGAGGAAATCAACCACTTCAAATCCATGATATATTTCTTCAACACTAATCCAGCAATTTAGCGAAACTTGGCCAACATTCTAGGGTTTGAACATAAAATGCTCCCAACGAAATACTTGGAAATCCCCCTAATGGACAGAGCCTTCACAAAGGCTACAAGGGAAGGAGTTATCAACAAACTGCAAGAGAGGGTAAAAAATTGGACTTATAGAGCCCTAAACCTGGCCGGAAGGCTTATTCTCACCAAAACAGTTCTTCAAGCAATTTTTTCATACATGATGTTAGTGTTCCCAGCCCCCCAAAGAAATTCTACAAAAGATAAGAGCCATCCAATGAGACTTCCTATGGCACGGCGCAGAACGTAAAAATAAATGGGCCCTGGTGGCCTGGGATAAGGTTTGCAGACCAAAACACAAAGGCGACCTGGGGTTACAAGACCCACAGGTAACCAACGAAGCCTACAGGGCAAAACTCTAGTGGAGATGGGTAAAAGACAAATCGATACTGTGGGAAAACCTCTGGAAGACCAAGTATGCCCCAAACATAAGCAACCAGGAGCGAATTCGGTTCATGGGAACAAGGGAGGGATCAGCCATATGAAATATAGCCTGGAAAAATAAGAACTTGATCCAGAAACATAGCTTCTGGGAAGTCAAAAATGGTAGAACAGCAAGGTTTTGGGAGGACACATGGAAACAGGAACCCAGAATGGAAAATCTGGATAGGGAGGAGCTTCAGTAGGAAATGATTGGGAAATGCAAAACAAAAATCCATCATTACTGGAAACAAAGGGATGGCAGTGCCAGATGGAGGATCTGGGACAAACTTAAACCACAAAATAGAGCCCGAATCGAAACAATATCGAAAGAGGTGGAGGAGGAATTGGGAAAAAGGAAAATTGGGGTCTGGGAAGAAGAAGACCAATTGAGGTGGGGCAGGAAAAATGGGGGTGAATTCAACTTAAAAGAAGCACGGTATTACATAGTGGGCCAGGACCAAGAAAATCCAGAGCAACAGTGGGAAAAAATTTGGAATAGCCCCCAATGGCCAAAAATCAAAATGTTCAAATGGTTAGTGCTACATAACTGAATTCTAACTTGGGAGAACCTCATGAAAAGGGGTTTCATAGGTCCCTCTCACTGCCATCTTTGTCTAGACAAGGAGGAAACAACTAACCACCTCCTGGATGAGTGCAGTTACACAGCAGAGATTTGGGATTGGGCGGCATGCATCTTTCATGCAGTTACACAGTAGAGATTTGGGATTGGGCGGCATGCATCTTCCGCCAATTCAATAGGATCCAGGGGAACATCAACGCAACCCTCAATAACTGGAAGGAGGAATACAGTGAAAATGAAATGGTGAACCTCTGTTGGAATCTAACATCGGGGATGATCATCTGGGAAATCTGGAAAGAACGAAACCGGCGCATCCTCAGGAATGAAAGCATACCGGCAGAAAGGATAAAGGAGACAATAGTCTCTCAAATAGGAGAAACGGTGCAGAGTCGCAACTACAATATGGAGAAAGAAAAACTCACATACCAAGACTCCCGTATCCTAGACTTTTTTCAACTAAAATATTGGCACAACATCCTACCTGTAGGGGGCAACCCGCAACTCCATATAGGAGCCCACAACTGGACGCCCCCTCCATTAGGGTTCCTCAAACTGAACTTTGACGAGGCGGCAAAAGGCAATCCAGGAGTCGCAGGGGTAGGAGGAGTGATCAGAGACAGTGGCGGCAAAATCATCCAACTGTACGCTGGGAGCATGGGAAACTCAACCAACAATGTGGTGAAATTTGGATCCCTGGAACTTGGCCTTGAAATCCTAAGTCGTGAAAGGATGAAAAACATCATTGTGGAAGGTGAATCCACCCTGGTTATCAACGCGATGAAAAGACTCCAAAATGGCACCAAAGTGGGCAAGGTTCAGTGCCATTGGCACCTTGCACACTCCCTATAGAAAATCCAAGAGCATCTGAGAACTTTGAATACAGTGGAGTTGCGTTGGGTGCGTAGGTCAGCGAATGCGCTAGTGGAAAATCTTGCCAATGAGGGGGTCAGCAAGGAAGGCCCGGAACTAAACGCTACTTGGATCAGCATTTCGGAGGGGAAACTCAGAAAGAACTGCAACCACCTTGTGTCCAAAGATCGGGAAGGCAGTTTAAGTAGGGAAGGTCACATCGAGGAGGATATCACAAGGCCTAGTGGAAGGGATGTGGGCCCTGGGTAGGATAGGATTGCCTAAAAATCTACCACCAATTATTATGCAAGAGCATAATAAGCAGTAGATGGACGACCGAAAGCAAGGTCAATATGCCAATAAGAGGTGTGGGGCAAGCACAAGCGAAAGGCCAAGCGGAAAGTCACATGCAACGGAAGAAGGAAGGCATATGGGGCAGATGATAACCAGGACTGATCCACCAGGCCAAGTACAGGTATGCAGAGCATCACAATCAGATCACAAGCGAGCAAGGGCAGTAATCGCACAGGGCCAAAGGACGACACATCATGATCTTACGAGCCTTGACAAGAAAATTGATGGAAGCGCACATCACCACGAGCAAACCAAGAATGAAAGGACAGGCTTGTAGTGGGGAAAGGTCAATAAGAAGAGGGACAACAAAACTAGACGCAATCAGAAGGAGCGCGACAACAGGGCTTATCATAGAGTCAAGGGGAGGGAAAGGAAGTATACCTGGGAAGTGAGGCACAGGCAGAGTAACCAGCACAGGAGTTGCGACAGGCAAAGTGGGATGGCGTGTCTAAAGAAAACGCACAGGAAAAGGAACCCCCCGGGGAAGGAATTCTCGAACATTCTGCGGCAGCTAGCAAGAATGGCACGGGCGGCGAAAGATGCGGAAGGCACTTTTCGAGCTCAGTTTGTGCCAAATGGGAAGGAAACAATCACTCGGTGGGAAAAGGAATTAAAAAACAAGTGCAAAGGTAAAGCACGAGATGCTTTGGTACAGGAAGCGGACTGGGTAATCGATCTGGGGGCCACGCAACCGAGAGAAACCCTCTTCCACAAAACAGTGGAGATGGCATGGCTAACTAAGATGATGATCGGAAAAGTGATTTCAGAAAGGGAAGAAGCCAGGCGGGGGGACAATAAGGAAAACAAGAAAATGTTGGACAAGATCCTGCGTCATATCAATAGTCTAAAAACTATTACCAAACTGTTAATAGAGATAAAGAAGGACCGGAAATGCAATATGAAGTGGTTGGAAGGCCAGTTTCACCTCTACCTATGCTATGTCCATCACATGGACATCACGCCTACCAATGGACATGGTGCGCTAGCTCAAATCAAGAAGACTTGCACAACCTCATAGAAGGAAGATAACAAGAGCCGGGCAAATGGCAGGAAGGAGCACCCCCAGGTGCAGAAACACTTCATAGTTCTGGATCAATGATATGGTAGTCTATAGCCAGTATTTATAGACTTTATTAGGTTGGCTCGGATATCTTTCACGCTCTGGCTTAGGAGGATGGTTTTGGTTTCTTCTTTTATGTATATGCTTTTTCTCCAACTGAAATGGAAGGTCAGGTCTGGTTTCCCTTGGTGGCAGACCAGAACCATCCCTCGCTACTTTTAACTTGCGCAACTAGGGACCCCCTGGTCTGGTTTCCTTATAGGCAGACCAGGAGGCCCACCTTTTGTATCATATAATTTTGAGTAATATAGATTCCTACACTCACTTACAAAAAACAAAAGATATAGTTACGACTTCCCTCTTCTTGAACTGAAACTTCATATTTGTTGTCTGAAAACTCATCATAAATTGGTACTAAATTTTCACCTTCTCTAACTTCATATTCACTAACTAGGTGGTCGTCATAATTTGGGAAGGAATTAGGACCAAAGAGTTGATCATTCAAATCATCTTCAAAACAAAGATTTAAGGTTTGAGGATAACATTCATTAACAAAACATAGGCACTCAATTTGTATTTCTTCATGATTGTATTCATTTGGCCAAGCAATGTTTTAGGGATGGCAGGGATTAGCAAAAATATATTCTACCATGTCCACAAGATAAAGGTCACATGATGCTACATCATCCCTTAAATCCTCTATTTCACTTTCTTCAAAATAGTCATCAAAAAGAGGGATATGAGGAGCAATGCCATGTAAGTCAAGAATATTTTCCTCACAAGATTCATCTTTGAAGAATGTTTCATGAGATCAAACATAGTCTTGTTTAGAAATATTTTCAAAACTATTATCATCAAAAGGGAAGGAATCAAACAAGAATTCATGATCAGGGATAACATGGGCGGATTCATAAAAGCAAGATTCCTCACAAACCCATCAATTGTTTGATAAAGAATCATGAGGTGCAGAATTATTTTCTTGACTAGTCAAGAAGAGATGGGGGTTTTCCAAGTATGTTTGCTTAGACTCTAAGATTAATATACAAGTCAATTTCTCATGAGGGCCATTGCAAAAATCACATTGATGAGGGGTAGTAAGAATCACGGGAAAAAGTTCAAAGTATGGTGAGATGGGAGGGAAAGAAAAATCAGTAATGAACTTTGTAAAAATCATATTTCCCACCAAATTAGGGTTGGGTGATATAGACCTATACCAATCTCTTGCTTGGCCATGAAGAGTAAGAGGGAATATGTCAAAAGAAATATAAAAATATTGGACACTAATAGATTCACAAAACTAGATGAACTTGTTGACATGATCGCGAGAAGATTCCGATGGGTAACCTTCAAAAAAAGGATATCCAACCATGGACAAGATGACAATCAAATCAAAATTGGGTTTATTCATGATGAGGTAAATTGAGAAAATGCATTGTTGATAAAAAAAATGTGAGCATTAAATCAAAAACTAGAGAAAAATCATTGAACAATTAGTCCCCGATATGGTCGTCAAAAATATGTAGATGTTGAAACTATGAAGTTTCAACACCAACATCTCAACCCCCCATTAGGCTAAATAAAGAAAGAATATTAGACCCTAAATCTAAAAGTTTAAGCATGAACTTGTATTTATGATTTTGTAAATTTTTAATTTTTATATATTTTATAATTTTTTTATGTTTTTACTTTGATATAACCCTAAATCTAAAAGTCTAAGCATGAACTTGTATTTATGATTTTGTAAATTGTTAATTTTTATATATTTTATAATTTTTTTATTTTTTTGCTTTGATATGGATATAAATTAAGTAAAAATTAGTGAAAAATTAAAAATGCATGAACTGAAATAATTTAAACAAAAGGAAACTAAACTAAAAGAGTTGGAACTACTCTAAATTAAAGAACATATTGAAATGAATTTTTTTAAATATTTTCTTTTTATATTGTAATTAACAAAAAAAATGTTAAAAAAAATGAAGAAAGAAAAGTTGATGAATTTTGTTTTGTTATGAATATTACAATTAGTTAACCAAAATTTAAACTAATAAAATAAATAAATAAAGTACATTAAAACTATTAAAAGAAAAGAAAGATATTAGCATGGTTTTGGTATTCTTGCATTTTTTAATATTGTTGAAAGAAAATAAAATAAAATAAAACCAAAGTCAATGCATAGAAATTAAAGTCTAAAAGTTTGATCTTTATTAAAATATGTATCCTTAAATACATTTTCATAGTTTTTTATTCTTTCAAATTTCTGTAAGAATTTGATCAGTGTTGCATCTAACTATTTTACATGAATTTATCATTATTACGCAAATTATCTATTGATAATGGGCAAATCTAATAGGGGTTTAGTGCTTAATAAGATTTTTATGGACGGGATTAAATATGGCTGGAATATTCTTAGTAGTCACACAAAATAAATGGCTGTGATTTCAATCATTAACTTCCTAGCTATTATAAAGACATCCGTTTATGTGTTTACTTTTTTACATTTACCTAATCATATTTAAAAATTACTTTGAAAGCTAACTGATTGCCACGTAAATGATTAACAGAAATTAAAATATTAACACCAGATAAATGAAGTACAACGGTTTATTTGTTAATCAACAATAAAATTTAATATATTCTTTTAAGAATTCGTTTCATCTTATCAGCAATTCAGCGTTAACCAGCAGCTATTTAGCTGCTGTGCTAGTACAATAGAATAGCGAAATATGGAAAGAAGAGAAAGCAAAAAAATAAATCAGACATTGAACATAAAAATGACGGTGAAGTTCAAGGTTGCTATCTGCATATAATAAAATTGATTAGTACTGAAATATTTTAGATTTTTCACACAACAAATTAAATAAATAAACAGTTTCCTCAAGAGCACAATTAAAATTCAATCTTACTTCATTCTTTTTGCCACTTTGCAAGATGTCCCTGCTTTCAACAGATCATCAAATCCCTGAGCAGAAAATGAATGGAGCATGAATGATGAAAGAAAGATAAACCTGAGAAAGCTTTCAGCATACCTCTCCTAATTGTTTCCCCTCTAGCTAGTTCTGTGTTGCTTATTTTAAATTGTTTGATCGGTGGTTGCAACAGTTAAGGTTGTTTCATGTTTTCTTGAATTCTCCATTCCCTTTTCATTTCCATAGTCATATCTACATAGTAGTAGACATTATGGAATGCCAATGACGATGATTGGAAAGGTAAAAACATCCATTTTTAATCGTCAGCATAGAAGCTCGAGTTTCATGATGTTGTTCTGTAGACAATGGAATTGATCTTTTTATTGAAATATTTGCATTTCTTGTTTTTATATTTTCTAACTCATCTTAAGCAACTATTTCCTATGAATTTCCAATGGAGTTCAGATAATGCATTGCCAACATGAATAAAATATTATATGTAACAGTGAACCATGTTAGTGTTATAACACTAATCCAATACCAATAGTTATTGATAAAAATTCCATGAGATTTCAATAATTTCAATCCAATATGATCATTTGGCTTCTCCCACCTTGTTGCCGGGAAATCCACAACGCCTTTTTTTCTCAAGGAATTTTAATCCCATTTTCTCGAAGAATTCTAGAACAATTTCTTGGGTCCTTGAGACACGATATAAAATTTTAAGATTTGAATTATATCGTCAAAGATTTGGAAGGTTTGAGAGGCTGGTTGATGAAGAGAAATCACCATCGTTTCCTTCATAACATGAAAGAAATGGGAGAAGCATTGGAAAATTTGATATGTGGTAGAGTTATCCAATCCCGTCGAAATTTCATTGATCATTATTATTATTTATTCTCCATCCTTATTGTACCAAAGGTAGGTATCTTCACTCCTTTCATATCCTTGTTAAGAGTCTTTGATTCATCCTGGAAGATACCTCGATCGTCATGATGAAAGGTATTATTATTTTCTTTATCTGAACCAAAACACGATCATGCCATTTATGTATCCAATCGTTTATAAAAATAATCGATTTTGAGTTTCGACAGACCTCCATTCCAATTGGATCGATAATCTCTTTTCCATTATTTGTTTCAGTGGTCTCAAAATTCCTAACTTCCAGAGACCCATAAATGTTTCCTTGTTAAATACCAAAGGTTCTAATGGTAATCAATCCATTCTCCTAGTTTCTCAACAACATTGCTACTTTACTATCTCTTCAACCCAACAAGGCCTTTTTGCATCAATATTATCATTATTGTTATTCAAAGAGAATTTGGTGTATGTTTGAATGTAGTCGGTAAATTTAAGGTTTTGTATAACATATATCGGCTTCCATGATTATGAAATTGTGATTTTTTATAGAAAAGAATAGCTCATCATTTAACGCACATGTGCAATTTATCCATTTTTTTACATTGTTAATTATCTTCTTCCTATAACTTGATTTTATTTCAAATCATTTTTAATTTATTTAACATTTTAACTAGTCCCTTAATTGAACTTAGACTTGAACTTATTCTATACTTAGGCTTAGACTCTTGTTGGGCTTCTAGGTTTGTAATTTACTCATTAAATAATCATTTTATTCTAACCAGGTCTAAACATTTTAATGTTTTCTAGGCCACCTAGATTTATTTGACTCATCTTTTAATTACACGATATGCCCTTCAAGACGCACCTTCGTTCTCCAAGGGTTCCACTCGCCTTAGACTGGTTTTGGAAGATTGTCTTACCCTTGTGAGAGACTAAGGGCTTCTAAGTAATAAGGACTTCTCCTTATTGTGCGCCCCTTAGAAATCTTTGTGAGAGACTGTCTCAGTCCGCCCTCATGACATCATGGACTCCTTGAACTAGGTAATCGTTAACCTATAGTTTAGATCATAGTGAGAGTGCTAGTAGGTTGTGAGAGGGACGCTCCCACACCTCTCCCTCAATGTCTAGTTTTTTTGCATGGCCCCTTTACTCCTTTTGTGAGTCGGGTAAGCAAGCATCGTCAAGCCCACATCTACTGACAAAAACAGTGTCAATAATCCCTATATATAAATCATACTGTAATCAATCATATATCAAATGTGTGCAAAAATGAAATACTCAAAAAAATACAATCCACTCCTTGACTCAATCAGGAGTCCAAGGAATGCCATTGATGTCATCAACATCCATAACCTATCAGGTGTCTTGCACACTTAGGAAAACCCATCAATAGCATCTTCCAAAACATATACATAAAAATAGCAGTAAGTCACAACACATCATTATCATCATGTATAATCCATAATCGAAACGAAATCACAATGTACCATAACCGGATCACTTGCACGCAAGTTTCCTCGAAAAATAAGTCAATATAAGTGTGCTCAGTGGAGCGGGATGTTACAAATATACCAGCTCTAAATCAGCAATAAAACGAATGAATATATGGAAAATGACAATCTAAATACTTGTAAACCATCCACCAATTATTGCATGAATAAAGAGCATGAAACTATATTAATTGAGTGC